>JBCAMP010000299.1:685000-766846 GCA_039654775.1 Spinibarbus caldwelli
ACTGCTCTAGACTACAACCACTTTTTGAGAATGTGCAAGTTAAAATTTGACGTGCTCGCATTTGTTCGAGTGCATGGTCTGTGCTGCTCCAAAGCGTCTGCTTCATACAGCGCGCGCTGCAGAGCTGCGGCACATAGTAGCAAGAGTCAGATTTCACTGATCACGTGAAGAGAGGCGCTTTCAGCGCGAGCGCTTCAGGTGTAGAGACTGGTTTATACCAGCACGAACACAAAGGTGCGCGCCGTGGACGGAGCGCAACGGAGGATTTGGTTTTCAAACTAAAGTAAAAGACCGCTTCTTAAACCAGAGAAGGTGAACATGTTGGTATTCTTGTGGGGAAAAAAAACAACAAAAAAAAAAACATGCAAGTCCTTTCAGCAACAGCCAGTTTAGTTTTACTTGTCTTTTTGTTTTCGTTTTGAAAAGCTTGTTATCTTTGCTGTTTACCTCACGTTACGCTATGGAGGCTTTCCTTAATTTTTTTTTTAAATTATTATTATTATTTATTTGATTCCTCAGTGTTTGCTAAGCATTCTGTAATTTATTAGTCGGTATATAATACAACATGTGATGTATCCTATGCCATGCCTCCTCTTATTCGTTTTTGTTAATAAAGTTTATGTAAGCTAGTTTGTCATTGTAGCCTACTGTTTTATTGTTGTTGTGCTTTTTAATTAAGAATAACAATGAATCCATCTTTTGTTTTAGTCTTAAAAAGTGAAATGTGTATAGATATAAGCAAAACAGACAATTATCTTTTCTTGTAAAACGTGACAAGATCGCGAATTTGAAAGTGAAAGTGAAAGCGCACAAAAAAAAGGAATTCCTGTTCACAAAATTTAAATCACAAATAATACTGATGAAAAAGACCGGGTTGAATGTTGAATACTTTCGTTACCATATAACTATAAACTATGATAAAAATTAATCAGCATGCATTGATTAATCAAATGTTGTAGCAAAAAAAAAAAAAATGCGACCAAATTATGTGCTCCTGCGACCAACTGAGAAAGTCGCAAAAGAGCGACCAGTGGAAAGAATGAGTCTAGAGCCCTGTTGGGTTAGTACTCAGTAGATAATGTTTTTTTTTTTTAGCCTTCATGTTTTTCCCAATTCCCATCTGAGCCTTGCACATTTCTTCTAGCACAATGCCTGACATAAGTTTCCATGTTGTGGGCAGGCAGGTTATTGCTAGTTTTTCCACTGTCCAACCTCCTGTTGCAAATTTATACGACAATCTGCTGGTAGGAGTTTAATCGTCTGTACCACCAGGCAACAATTTAGTGATGTAGTTTTCTTACCAGTAAGTATGAATCATATCAGGGCCTGATATTGTTCAAATCTTCTGCCCTTGGACATCTGCTATTTTAAAGGTAACTGTCTCTACTGAGAGCAATCAGTGGATTTGTCTCAGATCTGCAGGTTTTCTCTTGAGGTGTCGCAGCTGTGAGTAGACATCTTTGAAAAAGAGGGAATTACTCATTTAGAGTCTTCTGTTCTTGGTGTATCTCTGCTGTTGCTGTGATGTAAGCTTTAGTTGATCAGTATCTAGGCCTTTTTAATTACAGGCATTGTGTTACTTCCGTAGCCAGTCACTATCGCTCATCTTTACTCCATTCTGTAGCTCAGCCATCCCACAGAACTGACAAATTTTGGCTTCTACCTTTTTCCTTGCTTCCTTGGAAGAATTTGATGTATTTTGCTTTCAGTATCCAACATCTGAAGGACCACGATTTACAAATATTTGGGACATAAACCAGGGCTAAAAAAAGTAAAAAAAAAAATAAATAAAAAACTGTTGATTTTAACCATGTTGTAGATAAAAGCAGTTTGATTATTTGCTCTCTGCCAACAGCTTGTACCATTAACTGTGTTCTCTCTCTCATACACATTTTCTTCATCTCTCTGCATCATTAATTCTGCGTCATAATGGCTTGAGATATGACAGGGACAGCCTTTGTATAAAAATAGAGATGTATGAATGAATAGACAGCAGATAGACAGATGAGGGAGGCAGTAAAAAAGGAATGGAGGTAAATATTAGTCACTGAAACAAAGATGACAGAGTGATGATAAGGTTCTGTATGGAACGACTTTCCGGTCTATTTTTAAATAGAATTGCAAATTGTATTTTCAGTTGCGTTTTTCCATATGTGGACGCATAAATTGTGACATAATCCAAATGCAATTGCAAATCTTGCATTACCGTTTGCATTTTCGCTTTCGCGAACGCACAGTGACTGCCACATTTCAAATGAAAAAGCAAATTCTATTTGCAACTGTATTTCCCATGTCTTACGAGTTATGAACCTGTCATATTTAAATAGCAATATTAATTACCACATTTGCTTTTTCACTCTCTCTGCGCCGCGCATATAACCTGCCAAAACTCAAATGGAATCGCAAGTCCTTTTGCATTTGAATTTCCGATGTCTGCACTGAAAGCTGTCAATCAATGTGAGGGGGCGGGACTAAACTAGGGGGCGTGTTTGTTTTGGGGGTGACGTCACTCACAGACGACCTTTGATCAATGGAGGTAATCGGTAAAGCCTCCGCTAAAGGCAGCTGCCAATCAGTTCGTGCCTGTGTTAACGAACAGACAGTGCAACCTTCTTGGCACAATACATAATTCTGTCTTTTTTACCCCAAATCCAGCGATTATCCCCTGATAACACAGCCACAATAGGGCAAATGTAATTTGAGGAACTTCCGGTTTAAGCCACGCCCACTTCTGGATCTTTCCGAATACAGATATAAATAATTTTGAGATTGTCACAGATACAGATACAAATAATGGCTCCGCTGCACACCCCTAGTTGATACAGTATACAACTCCCCAGCAGTAGTTCTATACTGCCACCTGCTGGCGCAGTTGTGTAACTTAGAAAGCAACTTTTGTTATGTAGAGATCACGACAAAAATAAAGTCTTTTTGGTGACGCTTTGGTGCCATGGGATGCGTGCTCCGTAACGGATTAAAACGGTTGAATAAAATATAAAGTAAGGTGGAAAATGAGTAAATAAATATAGATTGGCACTGTTTTGTTTGCTTACGAATAAAACGTACTGTAATAAGTGTAGAATTGCACTGTCTGTTTTCTCACTTGCATCAATCAGAGTGAGAGAAACAGTGAGAGATGTTGAGACAGGTGAAAAGCGTTTGGGTAATAGGGAATTTTGACCTATTGTGCGTACAGTACCATTCTAAACTTGTTTTAAGTGATGCCTCTCCTACAAAAAAGAATTGCACACATTGATTACACAATCTACTGCTGCAGTGAAAGCGCTAATGTAAAGCTAGTCTGCTATCTGCAAAGTCTGTAGCATGCCACAGGTCACAATTAATGCCAGATATCAAACTTCACCTAACTATTAAATCAGTCTACAGTTTACAGAAAACATTTGTTTACTTACCATGGCTTAACTCTACCGCTGTTGGCACAATGTTGGCGCTAGCCTGCGGCTAACTACTAGCAGCTGGCTACGTCTGTAGCATGACACAGGTCCATGACATTTACAAAACAATTAACCTGCATAGCTTTACGTTATAGGCTAGTGTACAGAAAACTGTTCATGCAATCCAGGCTTTCGAGTTTAAGCTTGATCGTAGCATTGTCCCAATCTGCCTGTTTAATAGCTTGCAGCCACAGATGTCGTCTATTTTTTTTTTTTTTTATGGAAACGGATGAAATCCTGAAAGAATCCTGAAAAACTTGACTCCAGAACTGGTGTGATTTTCACAGTCCACGACGCAACAAGTAGGCATTTTTTTCTTGACCAGAAATTCTTTGGTTAACACACAATTCAATGGGATGGAATAAACTTTCTGACCCCGACATGCGCACTGCGAACTGCGAATTTTCCTGTGACATGAACTGTGAAGGGGTCTATTTGGGGTAAAAAAGACAGAATTATGTATTGTGCCAAGAAGGTTGCACTGTCTGTTCGTTAACACAGGCACGAACTGATTAGCAGCTGCCTTCAGCGGAGGCTTTACCGATTACCTCCATTGATCAAAGCATTCGGCACGGTCGTCTGTGAGTGACGTCACCTCCCAAATCAAACACGCCACCTAGTCTAGTCCCGCCCCCTCACATTGATTGACAGCTTTCAGTGCAGACATCGGAAATTCAAATGCAAAAGGACTTGCGATTCCACTTGAGTTTTGGCAGGTTATATGCGCGGCGCAGAGAGAGTGAAAAAGCAAATGTGGTAATTAATATTGCTATTTAAATATGACAGGCTCATAACTCGTAAGACATGGGAAATACAGTTGCAAATAGACTTTGCTTTTTCATTTGAAATGTGGCAGTCACTGTGCGTTCGCGAAAGCGAAAATGCAAACGGTAATGCAAGATTTGCAATTGCATTTGGATTATGTCACAATTTATTCGTCCAGATATGGAAAACGCAACTGAAAATACAATTTGCAATTCTATTTGAAAATAGTCCGGAAAATCGTTCCATAGTTCTGCTCTCTATTACAGGAAGTGTATAAATCGTAGGAGTAAAGCAAAGTCAATATTTAGACAAAAACAGGTCAGATAGCCAAGTATAGAGGTAAACAGAGTTTACAGTACTAAACAGGTGGGAGAGCATTTTGTAGGAGGGATGGACACATTTCCGTTAAATAGCATTTTTTTTTTTTTTTTTTTTTACTTATTTTCGTGGACTATTTTAATAAGTTATTAATTTTCCCTATTCTCTCTCATAAAAAAAACATATTTCTATTGTTTATAAATTACATTTTTCATATTAGGGCTGTCAAGTGATTAAATTTTTTAATCTAATTAGCTGCTATATATATATATATATATATATATATATTATCATTCAATAAAAAAAAAACTAAATATATATATATATATATATATATATATATATATATATATATATATATATATATATATATATAAACTAAAACTGCCAGTGGGTGGTGAGTGGGTCATTCAGTCATTCATTCAACCGATTCGTTCAAACGGCTGATTCATTCAGAAATTTAGCAAGTGACTGTCTTAATGAATGGGTCACCGAATCACTGGCTCACAAAATTCGTTCAAAAACGTGGATTCATTTAGTAACAAAACACCATAGTGTGTTGCTCAAAGACACACTATAGGCTTTGTTTGGAACAACTTCTTTTTTTTTTTTTTTTTTCATTTTCATTGGCCATATAGAACAAAACAGGCAATGTTGACAACACTGTCTAAAATACTGTTTTAACACAATGTTAACTTTTTGTTTATTGTATGAAATCAATATCACATTTGCAGTTGTGCAGATATTTGGGAAAAACAGCACTCTTGCTGTTGTGATATTGCTAAATTAGATTGTGATATAAATATGTTTAGTTTAGTTTATTAATTTATAAAGCACATTTCAAAACAACAGAAAACCTATAATTATTTTTGTTGATTGAACCAGAGTGGTGCTAACTTTTCCCCTACAAAGAAATGATTTCTGCAATATTTTATTGCAGACAACCTGTACAGAAACATGTTTTTGCTGTTGGCACAGAAATTACACACTTCGCTTTTAAGAGCTAAATCTGTGACACAAATTCATGCTGTACATTAGGAGATTTATATTAAGATTTTCTGGTTGTCAACCTCTGTAAGAAGGCACATGTACAGTACAAAGCTGAAAAACATGTTCATGGCATTAGAACGAAATATTCAGAGTTGAGCTGTTCAGTACAGGTTGGCAACTGTCAAAGTACACACATATGAACTGACATGCACACACAAGCATGTACACACTCTCCCCAAACCCTTCTGTTGCTCTTTAAAGCGTGTGTCACTGCCCCAAGTGTTGAGGGGGAGTGTGGTCATCTGTCTGATCTTGCCTCATGTATGTTTGTCTTGTGTGTGTGTGTGTGTGTGTGTGTGTGTGTGTGTGTGTGTGTGTGTGTGTGTGTGTGTGTGTGTCTTCCCCCACGGCCCCCTGTAGCGCTGAGAATGTGCAGTGATGAGTTAGCTGGTGGGCTAAGATTATTGTGCACAGTATATAGCCTCAGGCTCGGCTGCGTTGTTTCTGCAAAGCACACTAAGAGCAAAGGGCACTTATGACGAGGAGTGACCTACTACTGTGTGTATGGTTCTGCAGGCTGTGTGTCCCTTCCCCCATGGTCCCCTGCCCTAACCTTTGATTCTCAGTGATGAGTGAGCTTGTGGGTACAGATGAAAGTATGTGTTCTTGTGTGTGTATATGATATTCAGTGTTTGTCATGTGATATTTCATAAAGTCCACTGAGAGAAAGAGTAGGAGGAGTACAAGAACTGTAAAGCGTGCATATCTGCACATGCACATGATTGCATTCTGGCAGAGCAGACTGTGTGTGTGTGTGGGTGCATATAGGTTCAACATGGGGTTACAACAAGGAGATAGATAACAGCATTAGCTCAGTATAACAAAGCAGTCAAAAAGAAAGTCCCCACAAAGATACAAAACAAACATGTGTGTGTTTGCATGTGTCATGACATGGGTACACAGGTGTGTGTGTACAGATGGACTGCATCATGCTGAAGTTGGAGCACACTGACCTCAGTCACGGTCAGGGAACAGAACTCTGACTCAGTGCAGCCCACACACATGACACTTGCACACAAATGCATATATGAATTTCTAACACTTCTTTTACTCAGCAATTTATACATGTATCAGCTTTTTGTCTACTAAAAATGTGGCTCTGGAAACTAAAAACTCTGCATTGCCATTGAGTAAAAATATTCTGAAGAAATTTCAGGTTATAGGATAAAATTTGATTGCTAGAATCCTCTTGGATGTGATTTTATATTTAGAACCTTATGGTAGGCTATTGGATTCTAATAATATTTTATTGCTTGATGTTTAAAAGAAATCACAGTGGGAGCTATAGGGGTTTAAAAATTCTAAAAGATTTTTGTAGAATTATTTTAAGCCTATAAAGCCTTCAGTATCATATTTGATACTCAAATTTCTAAAGTCTCTAAATTATCAACAAGATCAAAACTTTGCTGAAAAACCTGTTGTACGCAATCTTTTACATGTATTCATAATAAGACATTTTTGGAAGATATAGTGACAACTGATATTTATATGCATTTTACGATCCGGATTTCCGGAAATGTTGGGACGTTTTTTTAAATTTGAATAAAATGAAAACTAAAAGAATTTCAAATCACATGAGCCAATATTTTTTTCACAATAGAACATAGATAACATAAATGTTTAAACTGAGAAATATTACAATTTTATGTACAAAATGAGCTCATTTCAAATTTGATGCCTGCTACATGTCTCAAAATAGTTGGGACGGGCGCATGTTTACCATGGTGTAGCATCTCCTCTTCTTTTCAAAACAGTTTGAAGATGTCTGGGCATCGAGTTCATGAGTTTCTGGAGTTTTGGTGTTGGAATTTGGTCCCATTCTTGCCTGATATAGGTTTCCAGCTGCTGAAGAGTTTGTGGTTGTCTTTGACGTATTTTCATTTAATGATGCACCAAATGTTCTCTACAGGTGAAAGATCTGGACTGCAGGCAGGACAATTCAGCACCCGTACTTTTCTACTACGAAGCCATGCTGTTGTAATAGCTGCAGTATGTGGTTTTGCATTGTCCTGCTGAAATACACAAGGCCTTCCCTGAAATAGACATCGTCTGGAGGGGAGCATAAAAGTGAAAGTGAAAGTGAAGTGACATGTGGCCAAGTATGGTAACCCATACTCGGAATTTGTGCTCTGCAATTAACCCATCCAAAGTGCACACACACAGCAGTGAACACACACACACCGTGAACACACACCCGGAGCAGTGAGCAGCCATTTATGCTGCGGCGCCCGGGGGTTCGGTGCCTTGCTCATGGGCACCTCAGTCATGGTATTGAGGGTGGGTGGAGAGCGCTGTACACTCAACTCCCCCCACCTACAATTCCTGCCGGCCCGAGACTCGAACCCGCAACCTTTAGGTTACGAGCCCAACTCTCTAACCATTAGGCCACGACTTCCCCGATATGTTGCTCTAAAACCTTTACATACCTTTCAGCATTCATAGTGCCTTCCAAAACATGCAAGCTGCCCATACCGTATGCACTTATGCACCCCCATACCATCAGAGATGCTGGCTTTTGAACTGAACGCTGATCACACGCCGGAAGGTCTCCCTCCTCTTTAGCACGGAGGACACGGCATCCGTGATTTCCAACAAGAATGTCAAATTTGGACTTGTCTGACCATAGAACTCTTTTCCACTTTGAAACAACCCCTTTTAACTGAGCCTTGGCCCACAGGACACAACGGCGCTTCTGGACCATGTTCACATATGGCTTCCTTTTTGCATGATAGAGCTTTAGTTGGCATCTGCAGATAGCACGGCGGATTGTGTTTACCGACCGGTTTCTGGAAGTATTCCTGGGCCCATTTAGTAATGTCAATGACAGAATCATGTCGATGAGTGATGCTGTGTCATCCGAAGGCCCGAAGACCATGGGCATCCAACAAAGGTCTTCGGCTTTGTCCAATACGCACAGAGATTTCTCCAGTTTCTCTGAATCTTTTGATGATGTTATGCACTATAGATGATGAGATTTGCAAAACCTTTGCAATTTGACATTGAGGAACATATCCACTCTTTCACAGATTGGAGAGCCTCTGCCTATCTTTACCTCTGAGAGACTCTGCCTCTCTAAGACATCCCTTTTATAGCTAATCATGTTACAGACCTGATGTCAGTTAACTTAATTAGTTGCTAGATGTTCTCCCTGCTGAATCTTTTCAAAATTTCATGCTTTTTCAGCCCCTGTGCCAACTTTTTTGAGACCTGTAGCAGGCATCAAATTTGAAATGAGCTCATTTAGTGGATAAAAGTGTAAAATTTCTCTGTTTAAACATTTGTTATGTTCTCTATGTTCTATTGTGAATAAAATATTGGCTCATGTGATTTGAAAGTCTTTTAGTTTTCATTTTATTCAAATTTAAAAAAATGTCCCAACATTTCCAGAATTCGGGTATGTAAATAAATAGTCTGCTATAATCTTTCTGGCTAATATTTTTTTTACGCCAGGCTTTACAAGGTTAGTATTCCACGTGCCATTTATCCCATTGGAAATTTTAATTTCTTATATTGATATTTTATTTATTATTAGAATTTTTTTAATTCATGTCTTGTAGGAAATACTGTCATTCACAACAACAAGGACAGAGTTGTTTCCACAGACTTAGTAATTATTGTTTCCTATGGCAACACTCATAATGTCATTTTATTGTTGATTCCCACAAAATTCTTACCAAACTGATGTACTGTGCATGTGACTAATCCTAATGGCACTGCTTCAAGTGGGATTCAAACCAGCATCAACCAGCAGGCAGTCACTAATATGCCTCTTGAGGCCAGGGGAGTGAGGTTTACTTGTGCTGTAAGTGTGCTTACACTATATATTATGTACTCTGCCATCTAGTGTATGAATTTAGGATAGATATGAAGAATAGTGTGTCTCTTAATAGAACATAACATTTTCATTTTTTTACAACAGGGAAGCAAAATTACGTTTCAACTTGATGTGATTCTGCTACATTTAGGCCCTCACCTTACCCTATGTATAGGAAAAGCTACGACTACTGAATGTATATTAAAAATGGGATGTGAGAAAACATCTTAAACCAGCCAGTGAGCAACTTGATATCAATTTGATGTCAAATATTAGCCAAGACTTGATCAAGATGCCGTGATATAATTTTAAATTCATTTTGGATAGCATATTTTTCAAGTAGTAATTGGGTGAAAATAGGAAGTTAATCCCACACTGAAATTGGTTTAATGTATATGTAGGCCAATATGTTTGACGTTCAATCAAATCATATTACACCAAATCGTCATGTCAAGTTTTTGTGTCAATTTTGCATATTTCACCTCCTTTTTGACATCAATTTTGATGTCAATTTGATGTCCTTTTCACATCTATTTCCCACTGGGTAAGCTGGTTTGCTGGTGTCTCAGCCTGGAATGATGTTGGTTTAAAATGGGACACATTTCAGGTGGTCAAACTGGGAGACAATCTGATTGCCTGGCTAAACACCACCTTAGCCAACTGGGAAAGTAGTTTAACAGCAGATCATCTAAGGATGGTTTAAGCAGACTTTTAATCACAACTTTTATTCACAAATATATTTTGTTCAAAATATGTTTTTTTTTTTATTTTTTATTTTTTTTATATATATATTCTATGAAACAAAACAAAACAAAACAAAACAAAAACTAATTTCCTTTAAGAGTTGAAGCTGCTTCCGGTTTAGGTGGCTTTACAGTTTTATATGACAGCTGTCAAGTGGGAGAAGAGCTTTCACAAAAGTTGATGCTTCCAGCTACTCATCATCATGGTTTCAAAAAACAGAAACACACCATACTGTACATGTTCTGTTGAACTAAAACAATATTAAATAGAAAATTAAAATGTGTAATTATAAGATTATAAGAGTATAACAAAAATTTGAACAGTTTTTAGTCAGAAACCCATAATTACCTAATTCCATTATCATGTGAATGACTATGATGTGAAAAATCGTATAACAACAATGTTAATCAATAAAATTCAAAGAAAATTCTATTTGGATTCTTTAAGTGTCCATATTATGATAACAAATTGCTGATTTTTGTCTGTGTCTTTTGTCTATATTTAGTGTATATTAGTATTTATAATATAATAGGAATAATCCTATCTGTCATAACCAAAATGATTTATATTATAATCTTACTTGTCACCTGTATACGTGCAAATTATAAGCTTATTTGTCAAAAGTGTAGGCTATTTAGTTTTTCGTCCATTAAACTTATCTGTAGCCTACACACTGATTTCATAGGTTATTGTATTTTAGCCTGTTTACTAATACGACTCTAGAGAAAAGAACAGTCATCTATGTAAAACAACTGTTAAAGTTATTTAGTCATCCCCCTCAATACACTCACTCAGACACACAGTCCGGTTTCCTCCCCCCACCTACGTGCAGCTCGCCCTTGCGCGCGTTACGTATGAGAGATTCCGCTGCGTCCCGCGTCCGTGGGCAGCCGGTGCTGGACTATAAACGCTGCCGCGGTGCGCGTCGCTCCTCAGTCGCAGTCGACTCGAGCACCAGAGCTGACCGTTAGAGCAGATAGCAGCTTGCGCTCAGGCTAACTCGCTCTCGGTTTGGATTTTGGGATGGAAACTCGTGCGGCTGCGCGGAGCGCTCGCGTCTCCAACACTCTTACCCTCAAGAGTAAGTACCAACTTTTTATTGTATTTATTAGTTAATGTTTAATGATTATGCATATTTTAATTTGAGGTACAATTATAGACATTATTTACATGAAAATGATTTTTTGGTTACATTGTGCTAAAACAGTTATTCTTTTATGTTTATGTTACATATGTATTGGTGCACATTTAAAGACATTTAATTGTATATTTAATGTTATATTTTGAATTTTACAAGAAGCAAACAAATATAAATATGTAACAATAAATACGTAGCCATACAAAAGCTAATAATTATCTCTACTTTTGTTTGATAGATATTAATTGATACATATTTATATTTTTTGCATATATTTTGTAAAATATACAACATACAAACACAAAAATGCATAAGTATAAATAAAAGTAAGTAATATACACATTTTTGTACACTCTAAAAAATGCTGGGTTGTTTCAACCCAATTTTGGGTCAAATATGGACTAACCCAACTTTTGGGTTAAAAATTCAATGTAAGAATTTAACCCAACAGCTGGGTTAGTCCATATTTTACCCAAAACTGGGTTGAAACAACCCAGCATTTTTTAGAGTGTACGTTTACATTGTAGCGTTACATTTTTAAATTTTCCATTTGGAGCCCCCGTTTGTTCTAACCTCAGTACAGCCACTTCTGATTAATCAATAAGTGTATTGTGACTAGACAAAAAAAAAAAAAAAAAAAAAAATATGAGCCCCTTTTGATGTAATCAGGATAAATATAGAATAATCAATAATTTCTCAACGTTGAGAAACTTACAAAGCTACTGTTAACAAAAACGGGTATGCAGTTATGCAAAAAGGTAACGCAGTACAATTTTCCACATTAGTCCTGTGCAGCGGATTAGTACATCTTGTCCTGGAAGGGATGTGGAGTGACCAGGTCATGGGTCAGGTAATAGGAAAATCTTGTGCAGGCAACATGAATGCACGCAGCATGATTAATTCACGCCATGCGTGTCTTTAAGCGCCATGTTATTGTGTAGAGTCACCGATCCCCGTGAAGTCCCCTCTTAAATATTCATGAGCTGCAGTAATTGAATCGGGTTCGGTTTCACAAACCTGAAGTTAATCCGACCTTTTTTGTTTCACGCACTCTTAGGCACTGTACTGTCCTGTCCTGGATGGACATGGACAGAGGGAGTCTCTGACTGGACAAAGATTCTTTCTTAGAACTGCTTTCTTCAAGCGGAATATTTGTGGATATTACTTAACCCAGCAGTGATATCTCAAATAGCAGCTGTTATATTGCATTTAATCCGGCATGATAAATGACAAATTGTTTCCTCATGTCTGCATCACACCAGAATTTTAAGAGGATGTGGAACAGCTTCTTCTCTAATGTGAACACGAACATCTTGTTAAGTCTACCTCTTTCTCGCTCCACAGGTGGTTTGTCTCTTTGGTTGGTGATATGGTTGTTGGCATGTCGCTGTGCACCGGGTCAGGCATGTCCCAGGTTGTGTGTATGCTACCATATGCCCATGACTGTGAGCTGTCAGTCTCAGAACTTCACTGCTGTTCCAGCCGGCGTTCCCTACGACTCCCAGCGGGTTTTCTTGCAGAACAATCGTATCACTGAGCTCAGAGCCGACTCCTTTGGCTTCGAAACACAGGTGAGAGCATATCTGTAAGTAAACATCACGCTGAATCTTTTCTTGTGAAGATTTAAGCAAAGATTTACCTTTGTCTTTACTTTCTGAATCCGCAGGTCCTATGGCTGTATTCCAACAACATCACATGGATCGAAGCAGGTGCATTCAGTAATCTGCATGTACTAGAGGAACTAGATTTGAGTGACAACCCATCACTGCGCAGGCTGGACGGGGGTGCGTTCAGGGGACTGGAGCGCTTGCAGAGTCTACACATGCACCGCTGCCACTTGACTGAGCTGCCTGCTGACCTCTTCCACAAGCTCTACAGCTTGCAGTTCCTCTACCTGCAGGAGAACCAACTAAGCCACCTTGCAGATGGCCTCTTTTCCGACCTGGTCAACCTCACCCACCTGTTCCTGCATGGTAATCGTATCCGTGTCCTGTCTGAAAATGCCTTCCGCGGCCTGGTGAATCTTGACCGCCTGTTGCTGCATGACAACCGCATCCGACAAGTCCATCGGCGAGCCTTCCGTGACCTGGGCAGATTGACCATCCTCTATCTCTTCAACAACTCTCTACAGGAGCTTCCAGGCCAGGCGTTGAAGGATACGTCATCAGTGCAGTTTCTCAGGCTCAATGGTAACCCCTGGACCTGCGGCTGTGAAGCCAGGTCGCTATGGGAGTGGTTCCGCAAAGCTCGGATCTCCAGCTCAGACCTAACCTGCTCTTCACCAGTCCCTCGTAAAGGCCAGGACCTGAGGTTCCTGCGGGAGCTAGACTTTGCCCTCTGCCCGGTGCCTGACCCAGGATCCCTGGCTGGCACTACAACCACCACCTTCAGCACCAAGACCCGTTGGTGGTTCTCCAAGAACAAACCGGCCTCATCATCCAAGAGCCACTTTCACAAGAGCAGCGAGACCCTGAAGGCTTTTCCATTCACCTCTGTCAAACATCCCTCATCTTCATCATCCTCCTTCTCATCCAAGTACGATCTCACTGCGGAGGAGGCTGCTTTACCCAAGCTAGAGCCTGAAGAGTACTGGGCAAACTATGGCAATGAGGATGCAGCCTCAGTCCCCTGTTTCGAGCTTGAATGTCCACCAGGTTACGACTCTCCCATTCTCCCATCTTCCTCTTCGCCTTCACTTCTGTCCTTCCTCTCGCTCACAGCACTTACTCTCTCTTTTCACCTTCTCTTCGGCTGAGTTTTCCTTCTCCTCTTTTTCTTCTGTTATGCTTCACTACCTTTATCCTGCAATCGGGCTTATGCTAATAAATGCATAGAAGCAGCCATGCAGGAAAGGGTGACAAGACTGGCACACAACAACAAATTAAACACAACACACACTGTGCAATTCATACAGTACAACAGAGACAGGGCTACTGCATGCACGCACTCCCAGCAGGCTTTGCAACACCACCTCAAGTGGCGTCCTCTCTAAACTCTAAACAAGTAGGGGGGCAAAGAGAAAAAGGGAGTCATGTGGAAAATGAAACTAAAGGTCAATGTCAAAGATGGCGGGAAATGTCTCTGCATGGAGAGGAAAACTCTCATGCTGACAAAGAAGACTATGTCATTTATCAATGACCATCACATCATGATGTAAATAGGAACATACACAAACTAGACATATTTTTCCAACAGGACACTGTCAGTGTCTTTTTGTTGATTGTTGGGTACTAAACCAGATACACTATCACATACAGTTGCTCCAAAAAGTATTTAGGCAATTATGCTACAATGTCCAAATTTAAAGAACATTTCACAAAAAAAAAAAAAAAATTGATTTAAAATTATAAAACTATAGAAATATTGTGTTAGGATACATTCTGATTGTCATAGTGAAATGTGCATGGTTGAAGTGATTAACTAAAACAGATGCCACTTGCTTTGATATTTTATTTCCTAATGCAATGACATTTTAAATGTCCAAATATTTTTGGGGCCACTGTAAACAATACGATGAACAGATAGCTAATGGAAGAACTGACTAACAAAGACCGTCGCTAATGTTTTTCATTTGTTAAAACCGTGTTAAGTACTTTGTTTTGTGTTAGTTAATCTGAGTTGTGCCAGGTACTTTGAGTATCAGGTGAAGTTAGGGCAGGAAGTCAATTTTTAATTCAAGCTGAAGAACTCATAAACTGCTTAAGGTGAGAGATCTGTGCTTTCTCTGTGTGTAAGATATCCCATAGTCTTTCTCTCTGAGCAAGTTGACAGAAAGAAATGTTTGTCTTTGTCTAAAAAAAACTAAATAAAACCACCATGAATAAATATACATTATTATCGAGTGTTTTATTGAGTGATCTCTTGTTTTGCAGTATTTGTTCTGTTGGTGTGTGGGCGTGTGTGTTTAAGCATTAAATAAGCAGATGGTGATGGAGAGGCAATTAGATTTTTAAATCTCACCCCAATGTTAAAATGGTTAAAATACAGTTTTTAAGTCCCCAACAGAGCATTCAGTTAGCTGCCAGTATGCATGCAAGCAACTATTTCAATTAGTTAATAAACACAATCTAACATTAATATAACATTTCTCTATTATTTAGAATTTCTCCCCTGACAAGTCACTAGACAACACACTTCAGCAATCCAAGTAATCTGAAACCCTTAGAAGAAAGGTGTATTGATCTTTCATAACACATTTAATGTCATAGACTTGATGTTTAGGAATCAACTTTATCTCTGATGAATTTCTTAGGAGAAATAAAATAAATGAAAAAAAAAACTAAAATAATAAATATATGAAAAGGTATGATAATGTAGATAGCAAATGACAATCTGACCATTAGAAGGAGACTTTGGAAATAATTTACTGGGATAAACAGGCAACTCTCCATGTATACTATTTATTCGTGTTTGCTGTGTAACAATAGGTCTTAAATAGAGCTTTCCTACGTCCATATGCGTGCGTATAAACTTTCAAAATAACTTGACTGGAAATTTCTCCTCTGAATATGCACTTGCTCTATTCTCCCACAGAGTGCGTTTTGTTCTGGGCTGTCTGTTCGGCATTGTTCTGCTGTCTTGTGTGTCAATCACTTGCATTCAGGCATTCATGAGCTCGCCATTCATTCATCTCTCGTTTCCTAAATCTCATCATCTCCTCATACGCTCTCTCCAGATGGTTCTGTTTGCATGGACGTGTGTTGGCGTGGCTGTGACGTGCATCATCAGTCATGTGTCTTGCCTGAGAGAGTACAAGTGCATGTGCTTGGGTGTCTTAGACAGATCCATCTGCAAGATCATTAGCGCTATTAATATAGGGGTGAACAGAGTGTGGGGAGAGACTAAAAAAGGATAAAGCTTGAACCACAAATAACATTCTGTTGCTGGGGACAAATAAGGCCATACTCCAATAACACAGTACATTGCCTGCAATGGCTAGTGAGTGTATAAGATGGAGTGTACACTAGTGAATATGCATCAGATGGTGTATACACTATTGAGTGCATTAGATGGAGTATATCTGATGGAGTGTACACTAGTAAATATACATCAGATGTACACTATTGTGAGTTTGCATCAGATGGAGTGTACACTAGTGAATATTCAAAAGAAGGAGTATACATTAATGAATATGTATTGGATGAAGTATACATTAGTGAATATTTATCAAATGGAGTGTATACAAGTGATTGAATCTGATGGTGTGTTCACTAATCAATATGTAACAGATTAAGTTTACACTAGTGAATCAGATGGAGTATACATTCCTGAATATAAATCACAGGGTACACTAATGAATATTTATCAAAAGGAGTATACATTAGTGAGTGCATTAGATGGAGTGCATCAGACAGAATATACACTAGTGAGTGACAGCACTGGATGAAGTACACACTAATGTGTGAATCGAACATTAGTGTGCATTAGTGTACACTAATGAGCTTATCAGACGGAGTATACATTACTGAATATGTATCTGATGAAGTATATACTAGTGAATATTTATCAAATGGAATATACACTAGTGTGTACTCTAATCAGAGTAGAGTGTACAGTAATGATAATTTATCAGATTAATTATGCATTAGTAAGTACATAAAATGGTGTGTTCACGATTCATTATGTAAAAGATTAAGTTTACACTGATGAATATTTATCAGATGGAGTATACAGTACATTCCTAAATGTATCAGATTGAGTGTACACTAGTGAATATTTGCAAATGGAGTGTACAGTGCTGAATATGTATCAAATGGAGTATACATTAGTGAATATTTATCAAATGGAGTATACATTTGTGAGTACATTAGATGGTGTGGGTCAGATGGAATATACACTGGTGAGTGAGTTGGATAGAATGCATCAGATGGAGTATACACAAGTGAGAGCACTGAATGACGAATACATTAATATGTGCATCACTGTGCATTAGTGTACACTAATGTGCTTATCAGATGAAGTGTACATTAGTGAATATGTATATCAGTCAGCATGGAGAATGAATGGAAGGATCATATAAAGTGTGTGATCTGAGGAGGGGGGCTGGTGTGAATTAATTGGGGTGATGAAGAGACTGCGTCAGCAGCGTGGGGGTCTGCATCTTTTCCCTCTCATCCCCACCAAACTTCTGTTCTGAACTAAAAATACGCCCTGCCAGAAGGCACCCAGAGAGGAAGACAGAATGTGTGTGTGAAGGACAGTTTGAATAAAATTATCTGAAAATAACAGATCAAACAACTCTGAAAATAACTGTATCAGTTTAACATATGGGAATTCACTAGCTGGAGTGGCTTGTTTTTGGTGGTTCGCGTCAGGTGTCCATCATACACCATCATTCATTCATCACTCTCTCCAGATGAGTGTTAATCTGCACTATGTTTAATCATGTAGCTCACACTGATTAAATCAAATCTCTCTTTTTTCTGTCCAACTCTATTTTTGACAGGCAAGTTTGTTCAGGCTTTAGCTGAGATCATCTCTCTGGCTCGGGAATCTGTGCGTAAATACACGGGTGGTTTATTTCCTGTTTGTCAGTGAGTACGAGAACATTCTGAGGTGTTCAGCCTCACTCCTGCTGATTTCTTTTACACTCTGCTCCTGCTTCTTTCATCGCCTTCATTCACACATGCATCCATACTTTTCTGGCTGCGCCTTGTCTTCTCACATGACTTTTTGTTTATCAATGGTTTGCCACCTTCTCCGATGGGACTACGAATGTTTGTCATCTCCATCTGGTAAGTCTAGCACAGTGAGATGAACTCAGGTCAGGTGAGTGAGACAGTCTGCAGTCCTTTTTCCCAATCCCAGACGACAAAAGGATGAGGGACGGATTATTACTTTACTGCCACCTATTGGCCGATCTAAACAACAGCTTGCTTTCAAGTAAAAATATACACCACCCATTGTCCTGTTCAAGTCTGATATAAACTTTAGAATAGTTATCCATCGTTTTAATAAAGCCTTCAAGAGCACATGTGAAAAAAATACAACTTTATTTATTGAAACTAAAAGCAGTCTGACAAGAGCTGAAGTGTCTTTAAATACTCATTATAACAAATATTTACGGTGCATTCATTTATATTTGTTCACACAATTTCAGTCGGACAAAACAAAATTAAGCAGCCTCTGTAACTTTTGAAATACGAATGTTTCTCTTTGGAAACGTTTCATAAAATGTTTAAAAACATGTTTTGTACAACAAACTGAGGAATGATTGTGTCACCAAAGTTTCTAGTGGCAAGATGAGTTTGTATCTTTCGGCTAGATACTGCACCTGTGTGTGTTTGAGAAAGACAGTGAGAGACAGAAAGAGATATAGAATAGAGAGAGAATATGATGTGTGTGTGGGTTTTAAGGCCAGAGAATAAAAGCTAGGGAGAAAAACAAGAAAAGGAACAAAAACTATAAATTATAATAAACACAAATTCCAAACAAGAGAGAGGAGAGAAGAAGAGGAATCAGTCTTACAGCCCAGTTTGAAAGAAGAACATTTAAGAGACAGTATCTATCCAGAACATGATCTAACACTCTGATAAACACTAGAGAAGGACACATCCATACACACCTTCTCTTCAATCTCTTTGATTTGTCTTCTCTGCATGTCAATCTTATCTTCAAGTTCTCTGATCCTCTGTAAATCAAATGACAAAGCACATGAAAGACAAAAAGAGAAATTTAGAAGACCCAGCTGATTTATTTCATACAGTGAAAGTGAATAGGAACCAGGGACAATCATCGACTTTCATTATGTGGAGGAGCAGCTTGGATAAGTACTTTTTGGCAATTTTGCTAATTAACACATGCACCGATCCCGACCTGCTGTGCAGACTGGAGGAGCTCCATGCGCTGTTGTAGGACAAGCGTGTCGGCATGGCGACTCTGCCGCAGGATCTGTCTCCGCACTGCATCCATTGACTCGGCCAGCTTCGCTCGCTGCCTGTCACTCAAACTCTCCCCCACACAGCTGTCTGGATCCTGCTGCAGGGCAGCGTATAATGTGGCCTCCAGCTCCTGCACCCTCTAAACACAACAAACAAACATGTACACAATACTTTATAAATGGCAAAAGGTATTGAGTTTGGCCAGCTTATGTAGTGGAATTGATTTTTAAACAGTTTCACATCTTTTCATGAATTTGTCATATACTTTTGGTCAAACTGGCCGAACTGGTACTTGCCACAAATGTGACCCTGGAACACAAAACCAATTATAAGGGTAAATTTTTTGAAGCTGAGATTTATACATTTATAAATAAACTTTCCATTGATGTATGGTTTGTTAGGTTATGACAATATTTGGCTGAGATACAACTATTTGAATATCTGGAATCTGAGGGTGCAAAAAAATCTAAATATTGAGAAAATCGCCTTTAAAGTTGTCCAAATGAAGTCCTTAGCAACACATATTACTAAACAAAAATTAAGTTTTGATATATTTACTGTAGGAAATTTACAAAATATCTTCATGGAACATGATCTTTACTTAACATCCTAATGATTTTTGGTGTAAAAGAAAAATTAATAATTTTGGCCCATACAATGTATTGTTGGCTATTGCTACAAATATACTTATATACTTATGACTGGTTTTGTGGTCCAGGGTCACAAATATGGTACAAATTGATGTCCTGTCACTTTCTAAACAGAAATTAAGCTACTTATTGTACAAAATAACA
This sequence comes from Spinibarbus caldwelli, assembly GCA_039654775.1. NCBI lineage: Eukaryota > Metazoa > Chordata > Actinopteri > Cypriniformes > Cyprinidae > Spinibarbus > Spinibarbus caldwelli. Next base: position 704,959 of record JBCAMP010000299.1, read on the forward strand.
ATTTTAAATATATATATATATATATATATATATATATATATATATATTTTAAAATGATGAACTTCATGTAATCACTAAAAATACAGTACATTCTTTTTTACTTTCCCAATATTTTTTTTTTCAGACTTAACCATATAACTCTGTTATTAAAGATATTGTAAGAAAAATGAGCAAAATACACTTCCTGTGATCAACTACCGCACCAATGTGACACTATTGTTTAAAAGTTTGGGCTCAGTAAGATGTTTTTAAAAACTTTTGTCACCCCCAAAATTTAAATAGTAGTGTATGTATTATTTAATTTATGATAAATATCATTTAATCACAACATTTGTTTCCAAACTAGCTATCTGCTACTAACTATCTGCTACTGAGTGGCTTAATTAAGGTTAAATCTGAAACACTATTGCCCATTTAGGTATGTTTTCATTTCATTTCATTTAAAAAATAAATAAATAAAATGAAATTACACACAAAATATTTTAGAAAAAATATATGTATCTTGGCCAAATAGTAAATTTTGGCCTTTTACTGACATTGTTGAGAATAAAATCCAGCAAAAACGTCTGTAAAAGTCTTCACATATACACACTGATCATACGTAAGTATCCAGAAGTATCCATTTACACTGCTACATAATCTCAAAGTCCTACCAGTTGGGACTGATCGAGAGCTTGCTTCCTGTAGTCTAGTTCCTCTTCCAGGAAACCTTTCTGTTTACTGAACAGCTCCTGTTGATAACATCAGTTCACCACAGTCAAGACAGGAGCTCACACAAATGATACATTTTTAATCAAGTGTCATCAAGCCTCATCTATCACTAGACCGGCTGTTAGAACAAACAGTACAACACATTCATCTCAGATGACACGAATGGATGTTCTCACCTTTTCATTCTCCAGATCAATCATTTTCTGTGTCAGGGCTGCCTCTGTGCTGTCGATCTGCTTCAGCCACTGGTCACAAAGACATAATACAATAGAACCACTGACAAAATATAAGGCATGTTATCTTTGAGGATTTAGAGAATGAAGGAGAAGATACCTTTTCACATAAAGACAGCACAGTGCCTGCTTGAATGACTGTCACCTGCTCCTCGTTTCGCAAGTTCTGCCAAAGAAAAGTGATAATTTCAACTCTCTTTTTTGAGAAACTGGAGTAATGCATGCACATATAATGGCAAAAAACATACCCCATTATCCCCAAGAATGTCAAGCTTTTTCATGAGGTCAGGAATGATGACATCCTAAACCAAACACATATGAAGATGAGGCCAACACACAGTATGTTATCATACGGTACATATATTCAACTGTGTGGAGTGTGCAATTTATTGAATTGTATATGAACTGTAAAGTATAAAGTATATTGTATCATATTGTATATTGTATAAATCAATGGAGCTAAACTGACACATTCCTTCAACCGCACATTATGGTTGTAAGTACATTATATAGTTTTGAATTAAGTACCTTAACATTTGTAACTTAGATGGTTAAATGCCAGCAGTGTGTGGGGTTTTACCTTGACACCCTCTTGCTGGCAGTGTAGCTGTAGGCTACTGTTGTTTTCAGAGGCAGAGATTTGCAGGTTAAAGGCAGGAGAACGGCGTTCCCTCTCCTATAGTTAAAAAAAAAAAAAAGGAATTGGTGGTGAAATATAGAGAAAGCATTTTTTGGGGGGCGTAATAGTATCCTGAGAGAAACTTTACTTTTAAAGTAATAGTTAAATAATTAAATATTTTGGGATTGTTTAACCAAAAAATAAAACTTTCGTCAGATGAACACAAAAGGTAACTGTTCAACAATACCCAGACATCTCTTCAACACACAAAAAATGAGTAGTGCCAAAAATGACAAAAAGAAGCACTTCAAGATGGTTCATGTCTTCTTAAGTCATACAATAGCATAGAGAAATATGACTTAAATTTTGGTCTTTTCATTACACAAATGCTATTATAAATGCTATTAGATTTCGAGAGACTGGGAATTTATGAACACTATGCACTATGCATATTTATGGTACTTTAATGTGTATTTTTTTATCATTATTGAAGTGGGACAAAACTACTCTTGTGAAAAAGACATGCACTTAAATTGTACTGTACTTTAAAGTATATTTTTAAAAAACTGTACTTGCAGATAATATATAGATGAAATAAAAGACCATTTAAGTGTAATAAAAGCGGGTACACTTTCATGACTGTTTCATCACACACTATACAATTAAAAAGTACACTTTGTAATGTAATTAACATTTTACTTCAAAGTAAATGTAAATAATGGTTTTACTGATATTTTGTCATGATTTAAAGAAAACAATATGAATTTAAGCGTCCAAAAACATTACATTTACTTCACACGTAAGTATATTGTTTTAAAGTACATTATGAAAATGTTTTAAAACTATGCTAAAGTGTACTTTTTTGTCACAAGGGCAGTTTCTTTTTACTTGCATGAAAAGAATAGCCAGGATTTTCTTCAAACATTCATTATCTGTGTTTACCAGAATAAAGAAAGTAATACGGATTTGAAACAACATAAAAGGTAGTGGTGACATTTTTGACATTCATATACTGTACATCAGATGCTTATAAAAGACTTAAACATACAGATGAGTTCATATCATACTTCATACAACAGTATGGAACAGAATGTTTGCAGATACTATGAATGTTGTTGAATATTGTAGGCTTTGTGACAATCTGTTTATGTTCCTGTAAGTCACTTTGAATAAAAGTGTCTGCAAAATGCATAAATAAGTGTAGAAACCACTGCTGATCACATGACCTACAGTTAGAAGATCCATGTGTACAATATTAAGGATGTTCTAAGCTGTGTGTAATACAGTCATTGACTAAAAATACTTAAAAAAAAAAAGTAGAATGCTGAAGGACTCTCTCTCTCTCTCTCTCTCTCTCTCTCTCTCTCTCTATAAATATATACAGTTGTGCTCAAAATTATTCATACCCTTGGTAAATATGATAAAAGAAGGCTGTGAAAATAAGTCTGCATTGTTTATCCATTTGATCTTTCATTTAAAAATTTCAAAAATGTCTAACCTTTAATTGAATTTAAAAAAAGTGAAAGGGGGAAAATCACATTAGGAAATAAGTATTTTTCTCTAGTACACAATGGCCACAATTATTGGTACCCCTAGAAATTCTTATGATTAAAATATCTCTGAAGTATATTCCCATTCATATTTGCATTTTTTTTTTATCACACCAGGGAGACTAGGAACATGAAATTGTCCAGCCTTGGCTTCTTGTTTCACAGGATTGTAAATATGAGGAACACAAAGGCCAAACTCCCTTTTTGCTTTTTGAAACCCTCATTTGCCAGGTTAACAGCTCTAAATTTTCTCCTATAATGCCTGATGAGGTTAGAGAACACCTGACAAGAGATCAGAGACCATTCCTTCATCCAGAATCACTCCAGACCCTTTAGATTCCCAGCTCCATGTTGGTGCTTCTTCTCTTCAGTTCACCCCACTCATTTTCTACAGGGTTCAGGTCAGAGGACTGGAATGGCCAGCAGAAGCTTGGTTTTGTGCTCAGTGACCCATTTTTGTGTTGTTTTTGAGGTTTGTGCTTGGATTATTGTATGGTTGGAAGAACCAAACATGGCCTATTATAAGATTTCTAACAGAGTCAGTCACTTATTGATTTTTTATCTGTTGGTATTTGATAGAATCCATGATGTCATGTGTTTAAACAAGATGTCCAGGACCTCCAGCAGAAATATAGGCCCACAACATCAAAATTGCACCAGTATATTTCATTGTACACATGGGGTACTTTTTATCCCTATGTTCACCAAACCCATCTTGAGTGTTTGCTGCTAAAAAGCTCATTTTTTAATTTCATCTGACCATAGAGGCCAGTCCCATTTGAAGTTCCAGTCGTGTCTGATAACTGAATATGCTGGAGTTTGTTTTTGGATGAGCTAGGAGAATTTTTCTTGACACCCTCCCAAACAACATGTGGTGATGTAGGTAATGTTTGACATTTTTTTTAAGGTTTTCTGACCCCGAGACTCAACTATTTTCTGCAATTCTCCAACTGTGGTCCTTGGAGAGTCTTTAGCCACTCAAACTCTCCTTCTCACCGTGCATTAGGACGATATAAACACGCGTCCTCTTCCAGGCAGTTTCATAACATTTTATGTTGATTGGAAATTCTTAATTATTGCCCTGATGGTGGAAATGGGAATTTTCACTGCTCTAGCTCTTTTCTTAAAGCCACTTCACTAATTTGTGAAGCTCAATTATCTTTTGCTGTACATCAGAAATATATTCTTTAGTTTTTCTCATTGTGATGGATGATTAAGGGAATTTGGGCTTTGTTTTCCCTCCTATTTATATTTCTGTGAAACAGGAAGCCATGGCTGGATAATTTCATGTTCATAATCACCCTGGAGTGCTCAGAATTGTGAATATGAATGGGAATATACTTCAGAGATATTTTACTCATAAGAATTTCTAGGGGTACCAATAATTTATTTCAAAAACATTTATTTCATAATGATATTTCCCCCCATTTTAAATTCTTATTATCCAATGAAAGGTTAGATTTTTGTAAAAAAAATAATAATAATAATAATAATAATTAAATAAAAGATCAAAAGGATTAACAATGCAGATTAATTTTCACAGCCTTCTTTGATCATATTTACCAAGGGTGGTGATATTTTTGGCCATGACTGAGAGAGAGAGAGATGTCTTTTTTGGTTGGGCTCCAATGACATTCAGAATATCTTCTTTTGCATTCCGCAGAAAAAAAAAAAGAAAGTCATACATGTTTGGAGTAACATAAGAGTGACAGAATTTGGATTTTCGGGTGAACTGTCCCTTTAAGCACACTCAAACAACCTAATGTTTCAACTGAATTACTTATAAACCACACGCTTTGAGTCATTTCTGTAATCAAACAGTTTGCACCTAATAATATGCAGCAATTTGAACTAAGAAAGAGATCTTTCTAATTGGCAGCTGCAGTTACAGTATACTCCAAATTGGATTCTATAAATGAAATAACTTCTCACAAATATTTCACAATGATCACACAGAAATATTCAACACCTCATAGAAGATGTATAAGATTATACAAGCATACAAAAAGAGTACACAGGCATACATATGTGTTGGGATGAATAATGATCTGCTAACTGAAAAGTTGACATGACTAATAAATAGTGAATTTTTGTGTGTACACAAATAAAAACACATGCAGGAAGTGCAGTCAAAAAGAAAAAAAAAGAATAGTGAGGAGTTTCAATCAAATAAATTTTATTCCACTAAAACTTATAATTAACAAAACAATAGTGATATAAATATACAGTTCTTGAAACAGAAAAAAAAAACATTTAAAATGTGTATGAAAATATCTATAGCAACATGAAAACAAAACTCAAAGCAGTGCCAGTCTGGTGTATGTAAGGGGTAAAATGGATTCATGTATGTAGCTTGTGTAGACATGAGCCAGGTTTGGTCGTCCCTGTTTGCTGCTGTGGGAGCAAAACAGATTCTCTTACTTCCAGTTCTAGAATTCGGAATTCAAGCAGCTCATTCTGATCCAGAGTGTCTTGAACTTCCGAGCGTAATCGCATTTCACACTGCTCCAGCGATACTATCTACCACACACACACACAGAAACACACACCAGAGGAATGTTAAGTGTTTACTTTGAGTATATGTAGATTGTAGGAAACAGCGCACAAAGGCTGTACCTTTTCTCTGAGTTCCTGGTTCACCCTGAGAAGATTTTGCTTTTCCTCCACCCATTTTGAGTCCTGCATAACATAAAACCACACACAAACACACACACACACACCACTACAAATTACACTACTAGTACTTATCTAGCACTCCTATTATCACTAATCACACACACAATCCACACTCTCATGTACTTGTGTCAACCCAAATAATCTCAGATCTATTATCAAATAATCAGTTTTAAACATTGAGCTCAGCATACACAAAGAAACACATAGAGAAAAAATAAAATGAGAAGTTAAAGATGGAGAAATGGCTGAGATTTATTAGACAGCATGCAGGTAAGTCCATTTCCATATTTTACAGGGGGAAAAAACATAAAGCAATCAATAAGAGACAAGCAGAGAACAGAAAGGAAATACATGCAAGAGCAGGCTGACCAATGACAAACATTCACTGTGAACTAACTGATCATTAAGCCAAAAATAGCTATGTTCGGAATAGCATACTACCACATTACTCTTACTATTTACAACAGGGAAACAATGCATTTCCATTACCAGTGTTCCAGTGTGAACTGGAACAAATATAAACTTTCATTTTTAACTCTTTTTGGTCTCTTTTTTTTTTTTGAACAAAAAGTGGAGAAAAAAATACTACATTTTTATTTCTAAAATAATAGATGGTCAGCATTCACACCTAATTAAGCATGCAACATGATGAGATCATGCATAAACATTGTTGCACGCCACTGTTTGAAACATTTAGCAAATGTTGAATAATTCACAGTTCTGTTTCACACACTATTAAAAGGTCATGAAACACTAAACTACATTTTCTGAGATTTTAACAAGAGTTGTTTGTGTTGCACATCATAGAAGACAACGTTAGCATCCGTTAATTTTTTAATTATAGGAGAAATCTGGTTAAGCTTTTGGCACTAATCTCATCTTGATCATGTTTTTGCTTTGTAAAAGTTTCTGCATCACATAAATTCTCTTCCATAAATCCAAATCATTTTCATAACAATCACAGGAATGTGTGTGTAGTTAATGTATGAAACCATGCACAATATATTTGATGCATGAAACCATGTATAATATTTATACAAAACCATGTATAATATATTTGTTTATTTTGTGGTGGATTGCAGCATGTTTTTTTGGGGGAAACGTGATGCATTTAACTTAAAACTGTCACCCGTCCCCCAGTGGGACGCCTAAATTTACTTCATTAAAATGCAAAATAAATCCTAATCTAATCATGATAAACTATATATCATTGGAAAGGTTTAAGACTCCTAAATAGATATTTACCACTGTTTTACACGTTACAAATTATGCAGGAAAAGTAATAGATTATTTTATGACTAGAATGGACCTCAAAAATCTACATCATAACAGGAGTTCTGACCTTTGTCACAAAAAAGTCTTTCTTTGTTGCCTTTTTCCCTATCACGCTTTAGAAATTATCATGAAATATATATATCAATTGAAAGCTTAAAATCTCAAAATTCATCCTTTGAAAACTATTTTAAAATCAGACATGGAAATGGTACATCAAAATCATATTACAAAATGTTTTCATTCAATGAATTATAAAAATTTAAATTTGGATAGTGCACTTTAACGTCTATGTTCAAAAACAGGAGTGGCAGTTAAAGGGTTAATGAGAATTAACGAGACTAGATCCATTGTGTTGTCTGTCTCCCCTCTTCTTCCTCTACTCTACAGCTTACCACAACCAGTTTTGTACCATTTTTCAGAACTGTGGAGAGAACTAATGGGTGTTGAAATAACGTGCAACAGCTCCAGAAGTAAAAGAACTAATTTTCTCCCTATATGGGAAATTATTTTTAATGACTTACAAACCTTAAAGACAGACCTGTTGTGAACTCTGAGGTTGTTAATTGATAGAATATGCTTTTGTTGAAGCCACAAGCAACATTATTTCAACATAGTTTTTTAAATAACCAAATTTAACAGCATAATTTGTAGTGAGAAACTAAATTGCCCATTATGCTGTACAGAAAATTCCACCAATCAGAGAGTTTTGGAAAGTAAATCAAACCAAAAAATGCTCTGGAGGGAACACCCACTCCCATGAAGCACACACATGATGTAATTACATCTCCAAGCACTCTAAAATACTTTATATATTTGTATATATATATATATATATATATATATATATATATATATATATATATATATATATATATATATATATATATATATATATATATATATATATATGCATCTATCTATCTATAGATTTGATTATGTCGTTTCATTTAGTTTTTTCCTTCAGTAAAACAGTTAGTCTCGTATATTTGTCTTTTTGTCCGATTTTAACATACGTCTGTAATGTAGTGATGCACCTCATACCTGGTTGGCTTGGTTCATGGTTTATAACGCTTTAATGAAGACTTTTTAAAAAAACCCCTATGGGAAAATTAATGGAACAAATACCTCTGGGACCAACGCCACTGAAAAAGTGGGTGTGCACTAATGCACTTTATAGGGGGGTTTCATGACCCTTTAAAAACAGTAAGCAGTAAGCCAGTATTCCATTCCGAGCAGATCACGTCAATGAAAGAGCAGCAATATATTTGTGCCCTAGTACACCCTCAATTTTTGGTCAGCGGACAGGATATACTGCAATTCTAGGGTTAAGGCAGGCTGTGAAAACAAGATTATAGTATAAAAGGGAGACGGCAGGGCACAAATAGCACGAATATGAAACGATTACACCATAATTAACTGTGCTGACTGATTTGATTAAAATATACACAGAAAAAGCAAAGTAAAAAGCACTGGTCAAGCAAAGGAAATGTCCAGAAATAAAGAAAACTGTAAAGTATGATTGACAAAATCTGTACAGTATGACTGATCCTGTGGGGGAAGTCACATGATTTGGTGCCATATCCTCTCTTTGTAGTGCCAGCACACAAGCATGGCTGTCAGAAAGACAAGCAGCAAAGCCAATGTGACTGGAGTCAGGGGTGTCTTCTCCCCGCCCTCTTTCTTATTTACCTGCCCCTTCTCTGCCAAGCTCCGCTCCAGGTCGACAATCCGTGCCTGACAGCCAATCAGCTCCGTCTGCAGCTGCTCCCGTGTCTGACGGACAGAGCACAGAGCCAATCAAAGAGCCAGCCTAGGGCATATGTACGCATAAACAGTCTATATTGGCTTCTTTTGAATTTCAAAAGAATTTCAAATGACAACTGTTTGAAAATTTGGTATCTTTTTTTTTTTTTTTTTTTTTTTTTTGAGGCAGGAATTTTCGGCCATGCTTGCTACAATGCTGGCTATGATCAACAGATGAGTGGTATTTCAGTGTGGGTAAAGGAGATTCTGAAAAGGTCTTGGAATTCAATTAATATAAACTGTATTTAAACATTGGTGCGATTTGATTCAGATCTAAAAAATTATCAAAAAAAAATAAAAATAGTGCTAAGAAAAGGATCTTTCAGAATGTCCAGTGTTGGTGGGGTTAAACATGCGTCTGTGGAGTTGGCGTCATGGGCCCTCACCCTGCAGTGTCTCTCAGGGTCCAGAGGCCCCGTAGTCTCCTGCAGAAGTGCGTAAGCTCGCTGAAGAGCCTGGTACTCTCGTGTCAGCTGCCGAAATCGCAGCTCTGCCTCCTCTCGGGAAAAACCCTGACGAATAACAAATGCAATTCCGTTTGTCACATTTGTTCATGAGAATTCTGGCCAAGTAATTCCCAGCTGTTCATGTAAAATATGAACTCATTTAATGGGACATATGTTCACCCTCAAGTTGTTCTAAACCTGTAGGACTTTCTTTCTTCTGGTGAACACAAAAGATATTTTAAAGAATTTTGGTAACCAAAGAGTTTTGGGGGAGGTGGTGTGGAGTTTATACAGCACCAAGAAATTCATACAGGTTTGGACCGACAAGGAGGTGAGAAAATAATGTCAGAATTTTCATTTATAGGTGAACCATTATAAGGAAAAAGCTAGTTAAGTAGTTCCTGAAAGTCAAAAAAACAACTCAAGACAACCTCAGACAAGTTTGTCTGATTCACATTTCGGTTATTATTGTGCTATCAGTTTTTTGGATATGATTTTGCTTGCTTGCAGTGGGAAAATCTTTTTGAAGACAAATTTTCTTTTTTGGGTGAACTACTCATTTAAGACCAAGCACTGAATCAAGTAGGACTGGGTTGCATGATTTCAGATTGTTCAAACACATCTGGTTTTCCAGAAGATTTACACAGAAATTTCTTCTGCTTGTGTAACATAGGGCCCATTATATTTAATACAATTAAAGTGCATTCCTGTAAAAGTGTAATTATCATGAATCACATTGTTTCACAATACACATTGTCAAGTCAAGTCACCATTATTTATATAGCACTTTTTACAATGCAGATTGTGTCAAAGCTGCTTTACAATATTAAACAGGAAAATAGTGTGTCGAAATAGTGTGCCGTTCTCCTCTGGCCAGACGAAACCAGCAGTTTAATTCTAGGCTGCAACAAAGTCAGATTGTGCAGAGGATTGTATCATAATACACAATGTTTCAAAGCAGCATTACAGGAAATCATGATGTTATTGTTTATAATGTTTTAATACATTAATTATAGTCAAATTTAGCACATAAAATAGGTTACATTTTCTATGTGTTTTATATTGCTTTACATGAGCAAGCTGTATATATACAGATAAAGCTGGGTATAATACATACCCGACTTTATACAGCTGTGTGATATAATACAGTTTACATTGTGCAACAATAAAATGTTTGTTGTAAACAAACAACTGTTTACAGATGGTAAGATTTTCAGTCAGTAAACTAAAATCAAACTTAAAACAAATCAAATTTGTGTCTAATTTTTATTACATTTAGTGAAGAAAATCTTATTAAATTAACAGCATATTCGAGGGAGCTGAGAACACTACATGAACACATTGTTATGGGATCGTCTTCATGGTGCAGTTAATGACTCGGTTATAATCCCACTCCTCGTTAACTAGCTCTGGCTATCAGTAAACAACATGAAGGTAGGGGGCCACTTATGGACAAGAGAACTGCTGAGACGCCTCATCATGGTCCCTTGAGCACAACACTTAACTGCATCTGACCAAATAACAAGTCTAATTCAAATGAATGCTTTGAATTAAACAAACACTGTAGTTTGACACCATGTTTACACTCTCCCAGGCTGCCAAATTTGTGAAATGAATATGCAGACTACAGTTTTATACTATCAGAAGATAACCGAAATGTTAGGGTGGTGTTAATGATTGTCATGGTACTGCAATGTGGCTGAGTTGTTTTCGCTGTATTGCTATGTGGTTGCTCAGAATTACATTTTCATGGACAGTAAGTAGCTGTACTGGGTTGTTGCTAGGTTGTTTCTTACTTAGAAAAATAATAATACATTTTTCTTTATAAGCTAATTTAGATGATGTATTATCCATGTCAAACGTGCAGAGCAAGTTACACATACTAGCAAATCACTCACACTAAAAAAACTGAATTTTCATAAGGGTTGAAAAAAAAAATTATTAAATCTTCTCAGGAACTTTGATGGACAGCACAGGAAAATATGATTTAAGAGGCGTAAACAGGATTAAGATTCTAACTGGTGCATTTGGTTTGGATGTACACTACCATTCAAAAGTATAGGGTCAGTAATTTTTTATTTACTGTCATTTTTAAGGAATTTAATGTGTCATTGCTGAATAAAAGCATTGATTTCTTTCTTAAAAAAAACTTTTTTTCAGTAAAGACATTTACAGTATAATGTTACAAAAGATTTCCATTTCAAATAAAAGCTGTTCTTTTAAACCTTTTATTTATCAAAGAATCCTGAAAAAGTGCATCACAGTTTCCACAAAATTTTTAAGCAGCACACCTGTTTTCAACATCGATAATAATAAAAAATGTGTCTTAAGCAACAAATTAGCATATAAGAATTATTTCTAAAGGATCATGTGACACAGAAAACAGTAATTGCTGCTAAAAATTCAGTTTTGCCCTCACAAGAATAAATTACATTATAAAATACAAAAACACAAAACAGTTATTTTAAATCGTAATAATATTTCCCAATATAACTGTTTTACTGCATTTTTGATCAAGTAAATGCAGCCTTCGTGAACATAAGAGAGGGGGAAAAAATGGTACTGACCCCAAACTTTTGAACGGTAGTGTAGCTGAGCTGCAAGAGTGTTTTGTGCAGGTATTAAGGTTTGTAAAATAATTAATTACATGACATACATCTTCAAGATCCTCTTCGGGGGTGGCAGGGGTGTGATCTGTGCGGTCCGTGTTATATGATGTCAGAGAGGATGTTTCAGAGTCGACAGATTCTTCGTCAAATCCAAAATATGTCTCCACAACATGCCTCTGAAAAAGAAAGAAACCAGTGCTTAAATATTATACAAATATTTACATTAAACTAGTATAATAAAATCACTTACTAATCTAACTAAAGTCCAATTTAACTTTCAGACAATATCCCCAAGTAGCCTAACCAAAAAGGAACATGCTGTAACTATCTGCACAGTACAGTTTGCCTCTCCTCTCTTTTGTTTATACAGATAAAAATCCACCCACAGGAATTATGATGGTAACGCATGACCAGAAATTCACCTGCCCAGTAAAAGCAGTGCCACGGAAAAATTTATGTGAGTGATTTAACAAAAATATGACCCTGACCGTTTCTGCTTTTAAACCTTTAAGAATGTCTTACATTAAGTGCATTACTGTAAATGTTCATTTTTACAAAACGAGGGAACATTATTGCCATTACTACCCACATATGCAGTGAACACAATGTGGCTCGTTTCTAAATGCAGAATAATCATTAAAAAAAAAAATGCCAATTTTCATGGACCGTACAGTATGTAACTGACACGCAGATGTCCTTTGAATACACTATGCAATCGCTCTTACCATCGTGTTTGTAGGTCATCTCCTGACAGCCAGAGAAATACAGACACACCAGAGCACACAGACACAGGAACATGGAGAGATACAGCACCAGCAGGAAGTACTCTGGCATACTGGATGTGTATATGTGCTCCTCAATCCAGTGTCATGGTATGCGGTATATCCCTTTAACCTCTTTAACCAGCATCATCTTCCTCAGTGTTCACAGGAAATGAGAGTTACAAATGTGTTTTAAAGCCTGTGTTACGGTAATGTCTTGATGTTTCTCTCTTGCGTGAATTTATAGTCAAGTCCACTGACTCCACCTCCATAGCAACAGTTCTTGAGAACGAACAACTAAACCCCACCCCACAGCGCCACAAACACACACAGGTTTACTTCATTAAAATGAGAACATGCAGTACCATATACAATATAAAGCTAATCACAATAAGCTTATATATTAATTACTTCATATATTACTGACCCACACTCAAACATTTTTTAGAATAAAATAAAACATTATTTCATTTATTTTGTGATATATATATATATATATTTTTTTTTTCAATTCAGGACATCCTCAAATGTTCCCAAAGGAGGTTTTGTCAGATTTAGCAAACAAAAAATGGATAATTTTGTATCCAAAGTACAGTGACGTAAACCCAAACACACGCAAACTCTGAAGGACAGTGAAATCGCAACTGCGTTAACAGATTTTGCATTGTGAAAATAGGGTTTTTAGTTGTTTGGATGACTGGTTTAACTTTCTAGGCAAAAAACAGAAATAAGAGACTGTTTAAGTGATGTTTAGCTGGTGAAAGCATGAGAAAGAAAAAAGAACTTGGCTTGACTCAGAGGTCTCGAGAGGCCAATTAATGCACCAATGTAACTAGCACACACGAAGAAACACACACAGACACACACACTCACTCCTCGGAGGAGACAGTTGCTTAGTGACAGTGTCCATATGCTTTAAAGAAACGAGAAAATAACCAGAGCAAAACTTCCATCAGAGAGACTCCAAATATGGTTTAATATAATTCTATGAATGAGAGGATCAGCTCACCCTGGGCAACTTGATGTTTTTTCGCCTGTTCTTTTTGTTGATTATCAGCCTGTCCCGTTCCTGAAAGCACATCCAGACATCACATTAAATAAGTTGTTAATAATACAATACAAAAACACACAACTTAGAATCTTCATTCAGCAGAACATTTAAAGAGTGAGTTTCTTTTCACATTGAATCAAGTATGAGTGATACAGTCCAACAAGTTTACACCACTGTGCAAAAGTTTTTTTTAAGTCTCTTATGCTCACCAAGGCTGCATTTACTTGATGAAAAATACCATAAAGACCAGTAATATTGAGAAATATTATTACAATATAAAATAGCTGTTTTAACATATTTTAAAATGTAATTTATTTCTGTGATGCAAAGCAGAATTTTCAGCAGCCATTACTCTTCAGTGTCACATGATCCTTTAGAAATCATTATAATATGCTGATTTGGTACTCAAGAAACATTTATTATTATCAGTGATGAAACAGTACTGTTTTATTTTTGTTTGTTTTTTTTTTGCACACTTTAATGCACACTTGCTGAATAAAGGTATTTAAAAAACACTTTTGAATATCTTTAAAATGAATAATAGTGTATGTAAACATTGTCACATGCAATACTGCTGTATTGCTGGCAATACTGTGATATCAGCGTGCATATTAACAGAAGTCATTAGGGAGGGGAAGAGAAAATGAGAGTGACGCAGTAATTCATTTCTAATTAGGCTTTGCCTTAATGAAGTAAACAAACTAATTAACAGACACAGCACTGATTACCAAACACAAATAATTACAGGGTGAGACCAATTAGAGAATAAGCACACACAGTACACACACACTGACACAAACACAGATACACACATACACAGATTATAAACTAAAAACCACACAAAATATGTATCTAGAAATAGATTTAAAGATAACATGAAATCAAAACAAAAAATTTACTGTAATTTTAAATGTTAATTTTCATAACCTGTAATCAAAATCTTAAAAACATAAAAGTTCACCTATTATGGTTTTTCAGAAATTACCTTTCATGTAGTGTGTAATATAGCAGTTTGTGGATGTAAAACGTCTGCAAAGTTTCAAAGTGTATGACACATGATATTTCTTTCTCAAATGAAAGAACTGATTCTGAACTGCCTGAAACGAGTCCTCAGTAATTCCAGTCTTATTTCCGGCACAAGCCTATGTAGGTTTGTAGGTTTGCATAATGATCTTCCTGCCATGTGTAGAAGACACTATTTTCTGCGCTGCAAAGGTGAAACCACTTTGCATGTACTCCCAAAGGATGAGGATGTTGAGGAGTCAAAATTTATTATACAGTGACACAGCAGTATAACTCCAACCTCTCATTGTGTTCCCGTCATTTTACTTTCGACTGCTTCTCAAACCTTGCAAATTTCAATGCGGGATTTGCATAACACTTATTCATTAAAGATGGCGCTGTAAACACTTTATTTTGACCATCTCGTGCCTCTGGAACACAGCCAGTAATTATGATTTATTATTTATGCATATATTTTCTACTTAGTGTTCAAAATGCATAGCTTTGTGTTGTATATCGTGTATAACGCGCACCGCTGTAACCCTCTGCTAACTAGATAACTCACTTTTGTCTTGAAATTCTTCTGCTCTGAAATTCTAATTGCAAATATCAACATGTGTGTGTTTATGGCTGACATAAACAAACCTGCGTGAGCTCATCAATAACACCACGCTGCTCGCTGATTTGCAAGCGCAGATACTCGACTTCTTGTTGCTCGTGGGCGTGACTCAGGTCTGTTAGAGAGGTGTGTCTCTTCAGCGCACCCGGCTGCAAGTTCTGCTGGGATTTCTCTTTCTGAGGAAACACAGCGACAGAGATGTACTCTATAAACATTGCATGTTAAAGTACAAATATAACAAATGTTAAATGTTCATTAAATGAAATCTGAATAAAAATGTTTATCAAAATGTAAAAAATCTGAAACATCTGAAACAAATGAATGTTCTAGCCGTGCCAATCAGATCCTGATTATTAAAACCATGTCCTGTCCAACATTATTTCCCATAATTATCAGTTTTCCCTTAACAGCACACCTGTTCAGCGTTCTCTCTGCTGAGTGTCTTCAGTTTGTCCTCCATGCGCTGTAGAGTCTGCTGCAGCTCTTCAATCTTTTTATTCAGCCGTTTATTCCTCTCCATGAGAGGCTTTATCTCTGCATCTGTTTCTCGCACTCGTTTCAGCTGTATGACAGAGAGAGACTGATCTACATACAGAATGAAAGACATCTGTACTAAAGTCCAATTGGGATTTCCATCATAATTTGGAAGCTATCATAAAGGATCCTTCTGTGTGAGAATTATCTTACAGATTTTTACAACACAAAATACAAATCTTTTGAGAACTAACCGTGTAATCATTAATTGATGAATTAACAGAGGAGAAAATGCAGGTTAAATAATATATATATTACATTAAATAATGTTTGGTACTTGATATAAAATCTGAGTCCTGAAGCAAAACCAGTTGAAAATCACAAAACATTGTTCCCAATAATCTTTCACTATTACAGGTTTAACATCATGTAATTTACTGCAAAATATTGTCAAATGTATGTTTTTAGAAGGAAAAACTATTATTTACCTTTAAAAAAAAAACAACTGTGAAAAACAGTTTTGTTTTTTCATATGTTAACAGTAATGCAAAAAAAGAGTGATTTGTGTTTTTTAGTTTATGACTATTGCATTATTTTAGTATGATGTGTTACCCTGATGGTGTTTTGTCTGTATCATGTGCATCAACTATAAGTGAGTACTGGCCATGTTAATGAGCAGGACATTTGCTTTGGATTCATCATGTGGTTTTCTATTGTACCACCTGGTTATCAGTATATTTTACGGTACAAAGCATTTTGGTAGTTCAGGTAGCTTGATATATTAACATTTTATCACTTAATGAAATACTCGGTTATAAATTTTAAAATATATAGGCACCAATATTTCATCATATTAAAACTGAAATATTGTCATAGTATTTTTACACTGAATTTTTGGCAACCACATCTGCCATTTTTTACTGTAAATTTAACAGGATATTTTACTGTGTATTTACAGTGATATTTTTCAGATAAGATCCTATTAAATAAATTACTATCTGATTTTTGTTCTTAGTTTGTTGAGAGTGTGTACCAGTTCGTTTCTCTCATCTGAAAGCAGGGTGTTTCTATCCTCTAATTTCCTGATGACTGCCTGCAGCTCAGCGATCTTCAGCTGAAACCTCCTGAAATCCCTCTCATCCACGTCCTATGAATGGATAAACATACTTTATTGTGTGATGGTAATGGTGTGAAGTTTAGCATGCAGGAAAAAGCTCTCTGCCATGTTAGTCCAGCTCTAATGAGCGTTTATGTTCCTGATGATAAAAGCTTTTTATCAGCCATTTCTGATTGCAGAACAGAACAAACCTGATTATTGACAGAGTCTGAGTTTTCCCCGAGAGACGGCGCCACCTCTCTCTTCGGACTCCCATAATGCCGCTCTGACTCCTTCTGCAGCAGCAGACGCTGTGTCTGTCCCGCCTGCACTCCCAGCTCTTTTTCCAGTGACTGCACCACACGATCTCTACTCTTCAACTCGTCCATCTAACACAAACATACATCTGAATACATGCTTTTTGTGGTCCATTTCACAAAATTTCCTTCCTTCAGGTCTAGCTGCTGAACTAATAGCAAAGATAGCATTGATGTAATTCCTAGTTATGCACAGATATAGAAACTTTAAGGTTTTGGGCCAGTAAGATATTTTTTTTTTAGATTTAGATTTTTGACAGTAAAGACATTTACAATGTTACACACTACTTCTATTTAAAATAAATGCTGTTATTTGGAACTTTTTATTCATTGTAGAATCCTGAAAAAAGGGTATCACTGTGTCCACAAAAATATGAAGCAGCAAAACTGTTTTCAATATCGAGATCATAAGAAATGTTTCTTAAGCACCAAATCAACATATTAGAATGATTTCTTAAGGATCATGTGACACTGAAGACTGAAGTTATGAAGCTGAAAGCTGTATAAATTACATTTTAAAATAAAAATTCTAATAAAAACAGATATTTTAAATTGTAATAATATTTCATAATAAACAAAAACGTTTAAAAAACTTACTGACCCCACCTTTTGAATGGTAGTGTACATAAATGTTTAAAAATTGGTGTATATTAAATAATAAGCTTCTGGTGTGGCCAATAATTATTATTATTTTTTTTCAAAACTGTATAAAAATTTATAATAAAAAGCTTTCTTAATGGCAAACAGATCTCTCTTTTTTTAAATCATCCTTTGATGATGTATTGAACACATCCAGTTTTCTTCATTATAAGGACTCTAAAAACTAAAAACTAAAATCCTGTCTATCTGTCCTCTGTCATAAGAAACACAATTTGTGACTGATTGATACAAGTAATGAGACTGAGACATTTTGAGGGCTTTTATACATTAATATCAACTTATCATTAATATCAGCTGATATTTGAAAAATGATGCATGTCAACCGTCAAACAGAAACAATTATACATATATAGTACATGCATCATGTCAATTGATATTAATTAGTTGATATTAATGTATAAAAGCCTTCAAAATGTCTCAGTCTCATTACTTATATCAATCAGTCATGAATATAAGTATCATATAAGTAAGTATAAACATTTGTAGGTTGATTCCCCCCAAAAGGTGTAAACCAGAGAAGCCACACTGAATCAACCAAGGGCCTGAGACTGGAGCGGGACTATCAGCCATTATTTTTACAATTTCATGTGGTGACGTTTTTAGATAACTCCATCCATCCCTCTTACCAGTCTCCGGATTTCTCTCTCACTCTCGCGTTTGATTCTCTGGATCTCCTCCTGATGAGCTTGATGGGCCACTCTGAGATCGGCAGCTTTGGCTCTGTCTGCCTGCACAGCATTGGAGAGCGCCTCCTCTGCCTGCCGCCGTGACGTCTTCGCCTCCTGCAGCTCCTGGGTGAGCCTGAGTTTCTCTGCCTCGTAGCTCCTGCGGGCCTCCTCTCTTGCCTCCTCCTTCAGGGCACTACGTAGCTCGCTGCTGGCTCCGTCCCGTAAAATACACACCAGCGTCTGAAGCCGGGCCAGTTCTGTCTCGCGGAGCCGTGCCGCCCGGGCCAGCTCGGTCTCGTGTTGCCGAGATAGGCTCTCTCGTGTGGCCGCCACCTCTCGCTGCTTCTCCTCATGGAGCTTGACGCGGAGCTCAGTGAGAGCGACCGAGTGCTTGTGCTGCTCAGTCTCTCTTTGGGACCGTACCTCTTGCAAACGTTCCCGTAATTTACCCACCTACAGATTGAGAGACGAGGTCATTTCACAGGACACCAACCAAGGTGAATATTGGCATTCACATTAAGGTTCTCATAATGTCACAAGTTCACCAATGAGTTTCCATTGCTTCTTCAAGTCTGTGATTACTAAGGTATTAATAAAATAATCTATTTTTACATTTTTTATTGAGATTCCTGGGGTGAATTTCCAATTGGATGTCAGATACCAATCTTTGGCATTAATGAAATTATAGTTTTTAACATGTAAATGTCTCCGAAAAGGCAAAGATATTCTGTTTAAATCATTTACACAGATATATACTCTCAATGAACAGACTGAAATAGGTTATACTTTATTTTAAGGGTGTTATTGTAACAGTGTAACTACACAAATAAGTACTTAACTACATGTACTTGGTTTAGGATTAGTTACTTGACACAATCCTATAATTTACTATTATTACTATGTTACGTACATGTAGCATGTGTAGCTATGCCACTTTAAAATAATGTGTTAACCTGAAATATTTTAGAGGCTCGGACCTTCAGTTCATACAACTGCAGAGTGAAAGAACCTGATAGAACTCTCAGCTCATCAGGAATGAGTCAGATACCTAGGTTTCATTCCAAACATGATGAAACAATTAGATATAATGCTGTCTGCAGCTGGAAAAAGCTTCCAGAAGTCAGATGTGCCCCAAATGCAGCCAGATTCAAGTCCAGACTGAAAACACTGTTTTTCCAAATGAATCCAATCTGATTTCAGATTCTGAAAGTTCTGTTTACATGAGCCCTAGACTGAAATCTGATTCACATTTTCATTTACATGTGCGTTACATGTATTCTGAACAAAACATCAGGATGTGAGCAGTGCCCAGTTGCAGCGCTGAAAACTGGAGAAAGCCTGTGAGTATAATTGTCATTTGTGACCCTGGACCACAAAACCAGTCATAAGGGTAAATTTTTTGAAATTGAGATTTATACATCATCTGAAAGCTGAATAAATAATCTTTCCATTGATGCATGGTTTGCTCGAATAGGACAATATTTGGCCGAGATACAACTATTTGAAATGGAATCTGAGGGTGCAAAAAAAATCTAAATATTGAGAAAATCGCCTTTAAAGTTGTCCAAATGAAGTTCTTAGCAACGCATATTACTAATCAAATATTAAGTTTTGATATATTTACAGTAGGAAATTTACAAAATATCTTCATGGAACATGATCTTTACTTAATGTCCTAATGATTTTTGGCATAAAAGAAAATCAATAATTTTGACCCAAACAATGTATTTTTGACTATTGCTACAAATATACCTCAGCAACTTAAGACTGGTTTTGTGGTCCAGGGTCACATTTTGCCTTGATGACAGGCCTAAAAGGAAGGCTGACAAACATGTGAGAAGTGCTTTTTTCAGTAAATATCTTCTCCTTCTCTGACCAAAACGTAAGATGTAAATAAAAAATACTGTAGGCCTTCATAAAATGTATGTAAACAGATCTTATAGTAAAAGTTTCTAGTATAAATAAGCATCATGGAATTGCGCATATGTGCAAGGTATTTTTGTAAACAGACTTATTTAAGCATTTACATGCTTATTTTTTCCTATCAGTCATATTAGTTTAGATCTACATCACCCCTTTCAAGCTCAGTCAAGCATTTAATTTTATGTTCTCAAATGATTTTAAAATTAACTTAATATGCCAATGTGTAGCACCTTGAATTACCATTGTGTGTGAAATGTGTTAAGGCAATTAACTTGTCTTGCGTAGAGTAGGGCATAATTAGAAAACGTATTTTGACTATAAAAATGTCCATTATTCTCTCAGACCTCCATCCTCTAAATTTACTGACCGGATTTGTGCCTAGCTTTTTGGCACTTGCCACATATTCTCTTCACTTTGTTTCCACCATTAGCAAATGTCTTCATATTCCATCAATATTTTATAACCTTCTGGGTTTTATAATGGTTTAGAGAGAGGAACAAAATGTAGTGACCAAGCAATGAGCTAGAAGGAATGAAATGTACCAAACTGGTTTTGCATTAAGCTCTGTGTAAAAACATTGTTTGATTTCATTTATTTTACCAGGTCTAAATCCATGTTGGCATCATTTGATTATGTGAAATAATTCCCTTTGACTCCATAAACTGTCACATTTTTCCTGGCTTTCCAGCAGTGTTAAGCTGTCCCATTGTTTGACGCTTCCAGAGGGTGTGGCATGTTTTCTCTTCTACTCGTTATGGCCATGAAGTAATCACTGGCACAAATTACACCTCAGACTAGTGATGGATTTTCGGATATATGATTCATGAGAGGATAAATCCTCTGAATCGGTTTAGATGTTTGTAGCCTGAAAAGCAAGAAGAATGCATGCAAATCTTATTTAAATGTCTTTTGTATGATTTACAGTCTGATTACAGTCTTACAACATGGGTTTTAAGAAATTTGATTCAGTCTGACCGTTTTTAATTTATTTTTCCTCATTGAGCAATGCAGACATAATGTCAAATGTAAATTCATCACTCAGTTTTCATATAGTGAACTATTTAAAATACACTAGTAAATAGTGAATCCGGAAATTTGTGAGCGATTATGGATGCTTCCATATCTGAAAAACATTAATAGCTCCAGATTATGCTTTCTGGATCACACTGAGATGTCATAAAAAAAAAAACATTGGCAGAGCACAAATTTCCAGTTTTCCAGTCCTCTATTTTCACAAATCATGACTTCTGTCTCCTGGTATTGTACTGATACTTAAGCCATTACTACGGCAACTGATGTACTGGATACTAACAACTATGTCTGAAAAAAAAAAACAGATCAGTTTTCATCAGTTCCTCATAAAAAAAAGAAGAAGTAAATTTTAACATACTTTTACTTATGTGTACTTATTACAGAAATACTTAACATTCAGTTTGCACTTGCACATATTTTTTTTAATGCTTTCGCACACATACTGTAATTGCATATTGCTATTTTGACCCGCTTGCGATTTCATAATTCTACTGTCTTTGAAATATGGTTAAAGTGTTACTGCTAAATGTACTAACAAACATTTATGGTAAACTAAAATATGCCTTATTGTCCTTTCTATTAAAATGTGTATGTCATGTATGTAAATATATTTGAATTTAAATATATTACACATTTGTAATGTTGAAGTTGCAATTTAGTACATTTAAATTATGTTAACTAGAAATGTATTTTTGAATATCATTACAATAAGTGAAACTTTTAATTTGGCATGATTACAAAGTGCACCTTTTAAAAGTGTACTTAAGTGTCATGAAATTGTTTCTTTAAGTACACTTAAATGGCCTTTTATGTTATTAATATTATATTATGTCCAATTACATTTTTTTTTTTTTAAATATGCTTGTAGGATTTGAAATACTACTAGTGCACAAAATCAGATTGGGTGTAATGTGAACAAAGGCATACAGTAGATAAGCATACCTTGCCTCTTTCCTGTTGCAGTTCATTTTGCAAGTCACTCAATCGGCTCCTCAGCTCTTCATTGGCTGTCTGTAGAGTTTCTATTTCCTGTTTTCCTCTGCTCTTTTTGGGAGGCGGGGCCGAGGTGGGCGTAGTTGCAGCCATCCTCCCCGAATGATGATTTACCAGTTAAATCCACACTTTCACAATCAAATCTCACTCTAAACCTTTTGTAACACTGGAAATCGACCACACCGTCACCGGCATCTTCCTCTTCTCCTGCTGGAAACAGAAAGGGTCGGTCAACATTCAAAGTGCCTGCACACACAGTTGTTCCACTCAGTAAGAGCGAGGGTGTTGCCCTTACACATGCTCACAGACTACAGTCAACACAAACAATCTTACATACACTGATCTGAACACTCACATGTGCCATTTGTTCACTGGAATTTGGCTCCAATGTATTTTGCATGTTTGTGCCTCCATCTAGTGGTGTCTCATGGTATTACGTGACAATAGATGCAACAATCACTATTTGGCCAAAAATACTGGTCAGCCTATCACTGTATATTGTTGTTGTTGTGTGTGTGTGTGTGTGTGTGTGTGTGTGTGTGTGTGTGTCATGAAAGTGTCTCTTTAAGTACACTAAAATGACCTTTTATACTATTAATATTATATTATCTCCAATTACAATATTTTTTTTTTTTTTTTTTTTTTTTTTTTTTTAAATATATAAAGTTTTAGGATGGCTGCAGGTTTTTTTTTTTTTCTTCTGCTTGCCCAGTTAGACCCATAGTTCAAACTGCCCTGCTAGTGTTTTAACTGGCCCCATCTTTCAAAAGGAACTAATATGTACCATTTATCTAATAATAAGGTACTACTGGCCCTTTAGGCCCAAAAAAAAAAAAAAAAAAAAAAATGTACCACCCCTGCAACAGCTTTTGTGTTTTAGTGACATATATATAGTTCACATACCACATACGCTTGCAATCAAAATTATTACAAAATTATATACTGTAATAATTTTCAAATGTAAGTCTTTTTGAAGATCTAGAGTTTTTTTTTTTTTTTTTTTTTTTTTTAATGTGCATCTGTAACAGTTTTAAGGCATGTTAAAGGTGATAATAGCAATATATAATGTAATATTTTTGAGTTACATTATTTTTTTGTAATACAGCAATGCCATAATTACTCAACCCCTATTCATCATTGCTGTTTTAAAGTCACTTGTTTGTATGGTAGGGCACAAAATTGTTAAAACACAAGTCTTTGGAAACTGTAAACAAATTTAGCCCATGAATGAGCTGAAGCTGAGTGGAAAATATGGCCAGGTCAAAAGAGCTCTCAAAAAAGCTATAGAGAATAAATGGTAGCACTTTATTTTACAGTACGTGTATTTCCCTGGTACATACATGGTAAATATCTTGTACCTACAGGCAAAAGAGTGGTAACACAAGGTACTTACCTGAAGTGTATGTACATGTTAACAAATAAGAAACGCGGCTGTACTTAACAGTCGTACATGCATGGTAATTAGTTTGTACATACAGACAAGTGTGAGTAATAACAGTCACTTACAGGTAGTGCCCGTACATGGTAATTAATTAGATACTTTACTGTACTTACTAATGTATATACATGGTAAATATGTAGCACCTACGGGAAAAAAAATGTGGTATTATGTGGTAACAAACAAGACACATACTGTACATGGTGTATACGGTACACTTGGTAAGTCCTAACCTTACCTAATAAAAAGAGGACTGTTTTTCAATTTCTTGTGTAGGACTGTTAATTTTAAATTGCTCTCCACAACCGTGCTTACAAAGTTCGAAGAACTGGTAATTCCTGTGTAATGTTTATGGAAAATGGTGCACTTTATTTTACAGTCCTACACAAGCAATTAAAAAACAGTCCTTTTATTCTTTTTATTCTTTCAGCCTTTTTATTAGGTAAGGTTAGGACTTACCAAGCGTACCGTACATACCGTATGTACAGTATGTGTCTTGTTTGTTACCACATAATACTACATTTTTCCGTAGGTGCTACATATTTACCACGTATATATACCATTAGTATGTACAGTAATGTGTTTTATTAGTTACCATATTTGGATACTGTAAGGACGTGCCTGTTTGTACGCACTTGTCCGTAAGTACTACATATTTACCATGTATATACATTAGAAAGTACAGTAAAGTATCTAATTAGTTACCATGTACGGGCACTACCTGTAAGTGACTGTTTTTACCCACACTTGTCTGTATGTACAAACTAATTACCATGCATATACGACTATTAAATACAGCCGTGTTTCTTTTTTGTTACCATGTACATACACTTCAGGTAAGTACCTTGTGTTACCACTCACTTGCCTGTAGGTACAATATATTTACATGTATGTACCAGGGAAGTACACGTACTGTAAAATAAAGTGCTACCGAATAAATTGTTTTATTAAATTAGATAGTCTGTGGCTACAAGAAGAAACCTAGAGACCGGTTCCTAGAGACACAGCTAGCAGCCTTATGCATAACTTTAAAAGGTGTTGTACCAGAAAACATTTGAAGGCATTGAAGAAAAAGCACAATATCATCAAGAGGAATAAAATGTTTTATCAGAATAACTGTAAAAACCCTCAATTTACTTCCAAAGACTTGCAAGATGACCTGACGAAAGGAGGAAGCAACATTTCAATGTAGAGTATAAGAAGAACACTAAACGATCTTGACCTTCATGTCAGGACAACTCGTCAAATGCAACTTTTGACCAAGAAGAACATGCCAAAACATGCTGGCTTGAATATGCTAAAATTAATTTGGATAGACCTCTGGAGTTCTGGAAGAATGTTTTATGGAGTGATGTGACCCAACTGAAACTTTTTGAACCCATGGATCAGCGGTATCCCTGCAAGAAACGCAAAGCTTATGAGCAGAAGAACACCATTTCCATAGTCAAATATGAAGTTGGACCATTCTTGTCATGGGGGTGTTTTGCTGTTGCGAGAAGTGGAAATTTTGACTGTATGAAGGAAATCTTGGATTCTTTGAAGTATCAGGCCATTTTGGCAAAGATTGTGATGTCTTCGGTGCAGAGACTAAAGCTTGATGATCAATGGACTTTCCTGCAGGACAGCCATCCCAAAGAATACATCCAAATCTTGGTTCAGTGATTGGTCATAGAATGTTCTTATATGGCATTTTCAATCTTTACATGTAAATCTTATTTAAAATTTTTGGTACAATTTAAAGAAAGCAGTGGCAATGAAAAAAAAATAAAGATTATCAGTGATCTGGAAGCTTTTCAATGGGCCAAGATTGCAGTAGAGAGGTGACAGAAGTTCCTGAGCACCCGCAGACAGCGTTTATTAAAGGTTATAAAGAATAAAAGATTCTGCACAAAATTTGGGGGTTGAATAATTATGTACAATTTGATTTATTTGATTTTTTTTTTTCATTTTCCATCAACTTTACATTCACAAATGTTCTCAAATCAAATGTATTAATAAACGTCTTATAATAATTAACTGATGCCTTTGTTTAACTGTTTTCATAGAATTTTGTTCTCGGCGCTGAAGAACCAAATGGGAGGAGCTGGAGCTCTAGCTCCCCATCGCTGGAGGTAATGGGTGGAGATAGACACCTAACCACACCCTAACCCTACCCCTTACCCTATCACTAACCCTAACTCCACCCATTACTTCACACAGAGGTGGAGCTGGACATCCAGAGAGGGGGAGCTGGAGGTCATTTGGCTCTGCAGTGAGCAGTACTTGGAAAAATGTCTTGCAGGTTTTGATTGCATTTTGATTGCAACTATATATAAATCAGTTTTTTTAATTATATTTTTTAATAATATTTAAACAATATTAAACAATTTTAACTTTATGACCACTATAAATTCATTAACACATTGAGCTACTTTAAATAAGTTCACCTTTGTTACATATTTTAAAAAGCAATATTTGCTTCAACACTGTTTACTACACAGGAGGAAATTAAATAGCAAATTTAGCTAAAACTAGCACTGCATCAAAAAATAAATAACTAAATAAATAAATAAATAAAGTATGCCAAAGACAGAGCATCAGGTTAAGAGAGCTTTTTAAACTCCTTTATAAGCGACTAAAATAACAGCTATACAACTTAACTAACCTTAAATTAAGATGTTTACCTTGACCTATCTGTCACATGAAAAAAATTACTTCAAGAGTACAGACACACACAAAAGCTTTACTGCTCTCTAACACAGAGATTGAGACTCCAACATCTCTCTTATCTGGAGAATGAACAACAGCACAGCAAAGAAACAGAATAAAACAAAACTACTAGTGACTTGTTATATGGTCTACAACACACTGAAACACATCTGGATCTGGATTGTAATTCAGTTTCTTGGAGAAAATGAGTGTTTAACAAACTAGTTTGAACTGTTAATGACATTTCACAATTACATCATCAGTTCCAAAACGTTATTTTATTTTTCCTTAAGCAAAATGACAGCAAACCAGGGGTTTATAAAATCATGAACATTTGCATGAGATGAACATTTGCTAAATATATCCTACACACACACACACACACACACACACACACACACACACACACACACACACACATTTGGCTCCCAGATGTCCAACCAGTCACAAGAGTTTACTGCCAGTCTGCAGATACTGCAAGTTTATGAGAAACATCAAAGTCAATTTCCCTATAAAAACTGGAAAGGGAAAAAAAAATAATAATAATAAATAAAACCACTTTATCGCATTTTGACTATTAGGTAGCTAATAGTCAAATACAGGAAGACTCCAAAATCTTTATCTTAAAAAAAAAACAGAGAGAGAAGAGAGAGGTGCCCGTAAATACGGTATTTAAACTTTGTATTTCAGGTAGTGCAGAGTTATTATTGTTAACTAAAACTAAAACTATTAAAAACATTTTGTTTGCTGAAATAAAGCTAAAATAAAATAAATATTAGATAAAAGTTCAACTAAACTTAAAATTAAATAAAAAAATAAATAAATAAAATGAAACTATAAAAATAGAAATGTTGCCTTGGTAACTAACTGAAATAAGTTGAAGTTGAAGCACTAAAATTACTGACTGTAAATTAATAAAAAAATATAACTGAAATAAAATGAACATAACATTACTATAAAATTAAAATTAAAACTGAAAATTGAAAATTAAAAGATTATTAAAATATTTGATAAAAACTGTAATGGTATATCTGTCACGAATCCGGTTCGTGGCCTTTCGTCCGACTGCCACAAGAGGTTGCCTCTCCATCATATTTGATTCTCACACCACACAGACGGTTACACGTCACTCCGGACTACAGTTCCCATCATTCATTGCACTGATTACACACACACAGCTGCATCCAATTAGACACGCTTTATAAGCCCTGGACTTCCTCTTTCAGATCACCGACGATGCCGAGTATTGTTTAGCGATAGCTAAACTCTACCAGTTCTACTGCCATAGTTTAGTCATAGTCTTTCCTTTCGTGTTTTCCCGTGTTTTGATTCTCGCCTGTGTATTTCGGATTTCCCCTTTCGTCTTGTCGTTCGGACTTTGTTTGCTCCTGCCTGGACCTTTGCTTGTGTACCTGGATTATTGCTCTTTGTTTTGCACCCTGGATTATGTCTGCCGTTGATCGACCCACGTGTGTTTACTGGACTGCTCTTGTGACTTGCCCAACTGTTTGCCAGTTTTCGACCCTGCCTGTGTATGACCATGTCTATGAATAAAGCCCTGCAGATGGATCCGCACGCCTCATGTTCTGATCACTCCGTAACAATATCAATAAGTAACACTGGCAGATACAGTGGCCCCTGGACACTTAAAACACACATGAAAATGTCATTGCAGTACATGAAATATCAAACCAATATTTGATATTTCTGCATAATGGCATCTGCATAATTACAACCACAAACAGAACATTTTAAAATCTGACATAAGTGTCTAAATACATTTTGGGGCCAGATTCATTCCATACAGGCCAACAGTGCATATGCAAAACAAATTTACAAATGTCCCACCCTAGGAAAACAAACCAAACTCACTGAAGCAAACCACTACCAGAGGACACGGAATGAAAACGATTACAAGTGTACCTTGTCCAACATTTCTGCTGACCTTTGAAACTTTTAATGCCCTGATATCTTAAAAACTTACATAAAGTTGTAATCTAAACATGACGGGGAATGAAACAGCAGTGTGTTATCTCAGCATATTCAAATTAATGAAGCTGCTCGCTGGTCATGGGTGAACGCATGTGACCATACAAGACTGTCCTATGGAGATATGCTGTCTCTTTCTTTAAACCTTTCTCAGTTTAGATTAAAAACATTCAGTCTATGTGGTAAAAGAGCTCTATACAGATGCAGGACAGGTTTCAACCGCTAAGGGAAGTTCTGTTAGGGCGTAACAGCTATGTTGCCAATGTAAATGCTACAGTGTGTTTGGCAAGGAGGGTTGTGACAGTAATGTGCAACGTCCGGGATCTTATTGAAGCCACCCAGCAAAATGTAATCAAATAAGGAACCGCAAAGAAACCCAACAAGCACAACAGTAAGTCCAGAGCTGGCTATAGACCTGCATTTGATGGTCAGACATAATCAACCAGGGCTACGTTTCCCAAAAGCATTGTAAACCTAAGTACACCATTGCCACCAATGGTGCTACGATCAACTTAGGCTTGCGATGCTTTTGGGAAACGCAGCCCAGGTCAACCACATTTGAATGTTACATTAATCAGACAAAAATTCCAGGGTAATCGCCATAATATCATATTTATAGCTTATTTATTACAGCACTGTACACTCTCAGAAAAAAGGTACTAAAGCTTTCACTGGGATGTTACCTTTTCAAAAAGTACACCACTGTATATTATTTACCACTAAAAAACGCATATTAGTACATTAAAGGTACATATTTGTACCATTTGAAAGTTAAAGACTCAGTGGTATTGAACCTTTTTTTCTGAGAGTAAGTAACTTGGTATTTGCCAACACATAAAAAAATAAAATAAATAAAGTAAAATAAAATAATTAATAAAAACAACAACAACAAAAAAAAAAACAGTTCACTTACATTTTTCATTAACAGTTCAAGTACTTATTTAATTTAAAACAGTCTATAAAGGGCAACATACAGAAAAATTAAACCAGTGTTCTGGCTTTAAAAATAAATAAATAAATAAAAAACAAAAAAAAAGTAAATTGTATAATAAAAGTAACACATTTAACAATTTGCCCTGATGTGACGTTTACAAAAATGACTTTTGTCCTGAGAACACAGTTCACGCTTTCTGTTAAAACCTTCCATTAAGCCTCCATCTGCGTAAAGTTAAAGTAGATTAAACAATTTCAGTCTATGTGGTAGAAGATATCTATAAATATGCAGAACAGGGTTGAATGCCTAAAAAAATTGAATTTGAAAATCTTCCTTAATTATATAGTTAACCTTTTCCCATGGCAAGATTATGAAGACCCTGCATGGCTACCTGTTTTTGGAGGCCCCCTTCACCTCTAACATCCCCTAGTAGCAGATGCCATCCTGCTTTAAGCAGCAATTGTAATTTGGATAAAATAATTAGGAAATGTGTTGTGTGCTGTTGTAGGCTGACATTTGAAGACTAAAAACAGCCAGTGGCTGCTCAGGGATCTACAGCTCAGAGGCCCTGGGCCCTGTAGCTCATTCGAATATCCAGTCCTGGTCAGTGTGGGTTTATCAAATTCACATGATATCAAAGAAATAAGTTTACTCAAAAGTGAAAATTTGCTGAAAATGTGCACCCTCAGGCCAAAGATGTAGATGAGGTTTTCTGTCCATCGGAACAGATTTGGAGAAATTTAACATTACATCACTTGCTCACCAATGGATCCTCTTTGGTGAATGTGTGCCTCAGAATGAGAGCCCAAACAGCTGATAGAAACATCACAATAATCCCACAAGTAAATGACATGACTCCAGTCCATCAATTAATGTATCGTGTTAAGCTGTTGTGTAAAAGCTGCGTGTTTGTAAGAAACAAATGCAACATTAAGGCATTTTATCTTTAAATTGTCACTTCTGGCCAAAATACGAGTCATTACTAATGCTTCTAAAAGTGGAAAAGTCCCTTGTTGTCCTCTCACAAAATCCACTGACATCTTTGTTTAGAACAGTTTCGGTGCTTGATCTGTGCATATTTCTCCCCTGATTTTGGACTATTCATTTAAAGAAACCCAACAAGCACAACAGTAAGTCCTAAACTGGCTACAGACCAGCATTTAAACATAATCAAACCAAAATTAGCAACATAAAAAAAAAAAAATTAAAAAAAAAAAAAAATCCAGTTTGTTTGACTACATAATTATGAATCACAAAATGATTTTAAAACAGCAAACATACAAAAATTAACAAAGAGAAATGACCAGTGTTTTGTAAATTGTGTAATTTTAGCATGCACGCTTAATACCTAACAGCTATATGATGATCAAAAAAATATGATGTGATGACAGAATTTACAAAAATATTCCATTTAAAAGAAGGTTTTGAACTGGGCATTTGAAACCAAGATATAAACCAATGACAGAGAAAAACACAGACATACAGGCTAGACCTAGTGTGACAACTAGCCCCATTCTTCATGTATATATATTCATAGCCTGGAGAGATTCTCATAACTTTTCAAGGCCTGGAAATCACGATTCCACAATTCCGCGTTATTTCCAGTTTTCCCATCACCGTGGGAACCCAGTAAGCAGTGCATCCACAGACACAGAGGCAGTCTTCATCAGCACCGGGCGGGCAGAACCACACCCACAGCACCAGCCATCACAGACCCACTGCAGCTAAACATCTCCGATCATCAAACCACAGCACAACACATCAAACAAACCGCCGGATGACTGACAGCGCTGCGTCATCATGATTGACAGCCGAAAGATAAAAGAGAATCGACAGCAATCATACGTGTTTCAATCTGGAACGACACCGTTTACAAAGCATCACGAGGACAGATGTCACTGTTACATTACCGAACCAAATGCTATGAATTAAATATGGGTGTGTGATGTTGCAAGCGATGAGCGCAGCGCGCAGGATCAATAAACTCTCTCCGGTGAAAGTGATGAGACTACCAAATTAATTCATTACGCTCATACAACCGTTCGCATTAAATTATTCATTAACAATGAAATACCGTGTGCAGTGTGTGTGCTGGCGAATCAAATGGACATGTGCAGTGATCCATATTATAAAAGAACATTTGTTCGTACGATCCCCGGTAACTTGCCGTGAGCGTCTCAGGTGTCCGCGGTCCAGAAGGCCGAAAATGTGTCATTAATTCCGCTCTGTCCGGAGAAACATGGCATCTGACAGCAGTTGCGGAAGTGTAGATGAGGGTGGTGTGTGTTGATGCTGTTATAGTGGTGACAGGCAGCGTTACATTAGTCTCCACTACACATGCAAGAGAAATCCGACGGCGAGTTTTTGAATCCTACTACTGTGAAGGTCTCGCTTTTAATATTCATGAGCAACGCTCTCGCTATTGGAAAGGAGCGGTGCAGCGTCAACTGTTAGTATTTAATATATATGAGCCAAGCAATAGCAATTGCAATGTATTAACACACGTCAGCTGTACATAATTGATATTCATAAACTAAACCTTAGTCATAGTACGATCTGTAATTTCACACACCACCTCCACGCCCACAGTGAAGGACGTCATTCACAACTCCTCAGCAAACCCTCACCATCGGATAAAAATGATAGTGCTGTATTTAATTATTTGATGTTAATTATTGTGTCTTAAACTGCAATCTCTATACATTTCGTATATTGATGTGGATACCCTGGGTTTGTAGGTTTGTTGTTTTTCCTAATAATAATAGGCCTAATAATAATAATAATAAATAATGAAACATCTAAATACATTAAATCAAGTCTAAAAATGAAACAAAATTAAAGACTAATATTAAAAAATGTATCATTATTAGTTTTATTAATTTATTAATAAATAATATAGTTATTCAATAAATGCTTTTAAACAAATAAACAAACACACATTTATTATAAGAGACAACTTATAACTGTGTAGGCTACACAGTTCTTCACATATTGGTTGTTTCAAATAAGAGTTCCCTGCTGATTAACTCAGGTAATAAGTCATAAGGGAGAGAGGAAAATGTGGTTATAGCATGGATGAATGAATGAACATAGTCATAGTGCAGCACCACCAGCCGCTGCTGTGTAAGGGGGAGGGAGGAGTGTGGGGTTGACAGTGGGTCTTTGCTGAGTGAAGTGGAAAATCAACCTCAGCCTCAGAAACATCACTAAAGTGCCATCATTCTGACCTAGATTTCCTTGTCTGCTTGCCTCTTTCTGTCTCTCCTTGTATACGTATGTTGGAGTGCAGTTAAACACAGACATTACAGCATGCATGATTAACACCATATGCGGGCCACTTCCCCACTTCCTCGGGCCAAACTCTCTCTCTCTCTCTCTCTCTCGCTCTCTCACTCTCTCTCTCTGGATTTTGTCTTTTTACTTCTTTCACAAGGATCAGATGCTTAGATGCAACACAATATGTACAATTAAATTATCATATTTTCTAGAGTTCTACATTTGAGTATTTGTGTCCTTGATATTGTATACACAAATGTGTTTCAAATGTTTTCTCACGTTTTTTTTTTTTTTTTTCCTAAAATGCAATTATAATGCACTTAGACGGCACAAAATAATTGTTACTGCATGGATATTGAATTGTAATACTGGTTTAGGTGTGTAGATTTCTAACACTAAAATATTTTAATAAGCACTCATGCTTTGTATTTTAAAAACAGTTTGGTTTATACACAGAGAAGTAAACTCTTCATCACCATTATATTGGCCAGCAAACACTATTCATAAAAAGGGTTTCTTACACAGATTTTTAATTTTGCTTGTGTAACTGGGTAGCTCACAGACTTCCTACAACAGTCTACAATACAGTGTGACATGCTACTGTATACTCCATTTAAAGTTATTAAAGAGCATTTTACTCATTTATTTATACGTAGCTTTTATGCAGATTTTTTGAGATCATATTAATTGAGAGACTACATGCATGTACTTTAAAACTAATAATTAAAATAAATAAAAATGGTCAAATTTGTGAAAGAAATGTCACCAGTCACATCACTGTAGTGTATTTTTCTTCATACATGATTAAAGTTGTGGTAGGAAAAAAACATTAATGTGAAACCTAGTGGGTTTAATATATGTGGACGCCATTCTCCTTCTCATTCTCAGTGTGTGAAACTCATAACAAGCTCATTATCTTAAACCTGCTCTAAGCTGTATTACTCAACGAAGCTTGTAAAGTGTGTGTGTGTGTGTGTGTGTGTGTGTGTGTGTGTGAACCTTCTGTTCAATTAAACCCTAGTACAAAGTCCAACTCGAATGTGGCAAAGACTCTTTTCTTTGTCCATGCTGTTGAACCTGAACACAATAATGCTTGGCCATGAAGGTTAGACTGAAAACTACAGAAAACCCATGGTTTAGAAAAGTGAAATATGATCTGATAATCATGCCATCTCAGATACCATTATTTTCCCTTCTTCATTTTTAAAGATTGGTGGGAGTCTCAAATTCATGCACCATTCACACTTCACTGGCTGATATTACACTTGAAAGAGAGTAAATAAAGAGTTCTAAGAAATATATAC
Source organism: Spinibarbus caldwelli (assembly GCA_039654775.1). Taxonomy (NCBI): domain Eukaryota; kingdom Metazoa; phylum Chordata; class Actinopteri; order Cypriniformes; family Cyprinidae; genus Spinibarbus; species Spinibarbus caldwelli. Next base: position 739,106 of record JBCAMP010000299.1, read on the forward strand.
GACCCTGATGGTAAGTAAATGTGTCTTAGCTGTACATCATATACAAGGGAAAGCAATCCTATCCTGCTTTAGGGGAAGGGCTGCTCTGGCTTGTCTGTTCAGTAATGCAGCAAGCTCTGTCACCATGGTTACAGCACACGTTCCTCAACAGCCGAAGATCATGCACTGCACACACTCACATACTAAACACTATTACAAACAGCCCTCGGTTTAACATGTTAAACTCATATTCTTTGTTGTTGCTTGTTGTGATAAAATCAGATCAAATTAAACAGTAAAGTATGGATTCTGATCTTTTGCTTTCTACAGTAATTATATAATGCATGGTGGAGTAATAATTCCATGCAGTTTTATGTATTAACAATTATAAACATGTTAGGCAAGGGCCATTGTGTGGCCATTTTGACTACATATAAGTTTATTAGAAAAATTTCAAATACAATACAAAAAAAGTATAATGTGAAACTTTTATTTGTGTTACATTTGTGTTTTGATTATTTTACTATTTAGTTCTTTTTTAAATGTAAAATAGTAATAGAAAATTATGTTTCCTGAGTGATATAAAAAGCACAATGCCATCTTGGTGATCTCAGGGTTGTATGTATAAGAACAGTATGTAAATTTATGAAATGATGTTGCTGCTTGTTTTTTTTATTATTATTATTTTTTATTTACTATAGCTGTCAATTCACTGATGCCATCTGTGCTGTATGTTCTTATGCAATGGTTTTTATAGCACCTGGTGGTAAACTGGTCTATTCAATTCAAATCAAGCAAATAAAAAACATATGTATATTTTTTCTTTCTGATATTTATGCATTTAATGGAACAAAATATTTTCCATTCAAAGTATTCCATTTCCAATTTCATGTATTCAGGTCGAAGTTATATTGAAGCTCTGTTCCTTTAAAAGCCTATTCCCCTCAATTGCATTGCCTTTTGAGGTCATTATGTTTAAATTATGTATTATCAGTTGTAGAGACATTTGAGTAGAACAAATACAAAATACAAAATACGAAAAAAAGAAAAAAAAACACTCTTAATGATCACTAATATGATTCAGGGAAAGAAGGCAAAATGTATTAATAAAAACAGAGAAAAATAATTCATTAATATATGTAAAATAAGTAACTTAAGATAAATCAATAAATGTGTAATATTTTAGTCCATAATATGTCCTTCATAACTTATACTAAAGTATACTGCTCTGACCCCTCTTTGCATTGAGTGTACATGTTTGTGACAAATTGTCACATCTAAGAATGAGATCCGTAAATTCCCTGGTCTTTAATAGGGAGTGTTGCTCAACTTGTCTCTACAAAATCCCTCACAGGTCCTTAAGAATGTTAAGCTTGGGTGAAATACTTCTCCACTTACAGGTTTTTCACATTGGGAAAATTTATATAATCATTGTCATGTTGAAGGGGGGAAAAAAGCCCAACAGGCACTCCTCCCAAGTCCACTGTTTTTAAATCTCTGTGCTATGTTTCCTATATTTACCTATATTTGGTATTCCTCTTGTACCACTTTCCACTTTCTGCAAAGAATTAAATCTCCTGACAACTCTCTCCCAAGTGGTTTCACTGTTGTCAGCATTACGCCTGAGAATGATTCCATGGGCTATGTAACACTTTTGATTCTCAAGAAAATGGCAAAGAATAACATACTTCTTGATCAAAACTGCCTTTGACTTGCACTGGAAATTTTTTATTTAGTTAGCCTATATTTTATAGTTTTCAGGTGGGTATACTCACTTTTGCAACACAATTTTTTTTTTCACTTAAATCTTATTTTTGACATGCTTCTTTTTGTTAATCATCAAGCAAACTTCCTTGGAACATTATATCTCACATGACCCATATGCCTTACAAGTAAAAAGTAATTTTTTTTAAGCTTCAGAATGGGTGTATTCTTTTTTGCTGAGTCTTGTAAATAAGCTTGCTTGCCCATACCCACCTCAAACTTATTTATATCGGTAATCTCATAATTTAAAAATAATTATCAATTGATTATTTTGCTGTATTTGGATATAACAAGTACCTCAATCTTCTTGTTCTAGTCCAGAAACTTAACTGACTGAGGTCCTGGTTGGATATTCAGGGTTATTGATCCCTACGGTCATCTATAAACGTGACGTGCCAGGACCAGCTGGGACTTGGTTTTATCAAGAGGGATGTTCATCCAGTCATCTGCTACTAGCTAAATGAATGGCAGCTCTACATTCATGTTTTCCTACCTGCTGGACAGACTACAACTCTTCCTTTTCCCATTTAATGACGATGTGATGTTCCTTGATCAGCACACAGTGTTCTTCGTTTAGGCCAGAGAGACCAATCACAATGTTGTCCACAGCACTGGGAGTGAAAAGATGACATTTATCCAAACAGACTGTTATAAAATTCATAGTATCATGATGAGTTGAAATTTTAATTGAATTGAATGAATGAATGAATGAGGCATTTATGTAGCAATTTATTGTGTATTGCTGTACACCCAAAGTGCTTTACAATCATGTGGGGCATCTCTCCTCAACCACCACCAGAATTGGCTAGGAAGTTGAACTAGATTTTGGAATGAAAAAAAAAAAAAAAAGATTTTGGAATGAATGAGATGGTTTGCATTCATTGTACTTCCCTAGACTTTCTCATTAAAGAAAGAAAAAAAATCTGCATCTTATTTCCTATCTATCTCATTTCAAATTCATGAATGCTTAATTTATCACAAATAGTGCACAATCCTAATTGGTAACAAAAATTATTTATATTTGCTTAGCATTATTACTTTACTAGATCCGTTTTCAGTTTTCATTTGGATGTAGGTCTTAAAATTAGGCAAAAAAAATCAAGGCTATTTTATTTTATTTTATTTTTTATTTTATTTTATTTTATTTTATTTTATTTTATTTTATTTTATTTTATTTTATTTTATTTTATTTTATTTTATTTTATTTTATTTTATTTTATTTTATTTTATTTTATTTTATTTTATTTTATTTTATTTTATTTTATTTTATTTTAGGTCTTTTATTTTGAAAATCCAGGAAGGCAGCAACAGGAACTTGAATAGGACAATGTCAACATTCTGCTCCAGTCAGTCAGTCAGTCAGTGGGGGAGGGTTTATTTAGTGAGCAGCATCTGGACGCTGGACGGGCCTCAGCTCTGTCCGCTGTGTGCTCATCACTTACTTTAGTTACACTGTGTCTGGTGTCAGACTCATAGACTAAAGTAACAAGGGTTGTGGTGACAGCTCTGTCATACTTACGATGGAGTGATAGAGGAGCTCAGGTAAGAAAAAATAAGCGACAGAAATGCAGTCGGTGATTGAAGACTCGCTGTGTAGTTTCATTTATGTGCTGTATGTCTGTGAAGAGTATTCACAGACATAGAGAAAAACAACAGTTTAAGCGTTTGGAAGTGATCGGAGGTATTTCTCTTTGCTCCTCAATGCTTGTTGATTATTGTTTGCTTGAGTGTAACTTTACTTTCTGTTCTGGTCAGTATTGAAGGTGACACGGCTGAGCAATGACAGAATGACAGCTCAGCCTTTTTGCAAACAGTGTACACAATAAACTGTTTACAAAACATTCGTTGTATAGTTTCCATGAAATTCAGTAGTAGTTATTTCAACTACTCTAAAATCTTGATAAATTCATGTGGGATCTCCCCAAGAATCTTTCAGAATTCCTTTGTTGTTGTTTTTTATGATGACAGTACTCGCTAAGTTTAGTAGTAGTAATAATAGTAACAGTATGATATTGTAGTGCATTCAATACATAAGTGGAATCAGCTGGAAAGGAGAAGTAGGACATTAGGATTTCAGAAAAAAAATACAAAAGAAAGATAAAAAGAAACTGATGCAGTTAATAAAATACAGCAATGAAAAGATAACTCTCCATTATTTTAAAAAGCACTTATCACAAATTTTGTGTCTTTTTGTTTTAGGCTTAGAAATGGATGGCTCTCTTCTTGAATCTCCACTGCCACCCCCAGCATCACCTGTCCCCACAGCTTTCTCTGCATCTGGGCACACCATTCATCCAGTGTCGTCTTCTTCAATGCCTAGCCCCTCCCCTTCAACAATGACTTCACCTCCACATCAGGCCTCACAGACAGGTCGATCCCAGCTGAATGCAGCCAGCAATTCCCACACTGCCTTTCCAGGACAATCATCTTTTCCTCTACAGGGTACGGATTCACTCTATGTTGGATATCTCAGATGTCACATACTCCCGTGGTGGTATTCCCCAAGTTCCTGTGTCATTAATCATTGACTCATGAGTTCAGATCTAATATTACACACTCACCAGTGTTATTATTGTTTACTAAAAATATTAAAAATAGTTTTTAGTAATTGAAATAAAGCTGAAATGAAAAATAAATGCTAAAGATTAGATGAAAGACTTAACATTTAAAAAACGTACAATTAAAAATGTCCCCACAACTACTCAAATTACTAAAACTGATAAAAAAACAAATGAATGCTAAATTAAAATATTTTAAAAAATATTTTTAAAATAAAAAAATATTTTTAATTACTAAAACTTAAAAATGAAAATGAAAACTATTTTTTAAGCTAATTTAAAATATTTATAAAGCTACAATATATATAAATAATACTACAATAATGCTGACATGCACAAAACTTGTCATAAATAGTACAATACAACATCCAATTGCCATATGAAGAGCACTGATATGTTGTCATAATGTTTTTCTTTTTTATCTTTTCTGCTTTTAACTACCAAGAAAGTGTAGTAATATCCATAGATATGCCAGGACTACATTGCCTGAACACACTGATCTGCTTTGCAAATAGTTGCAAATAAGTTGGTGTAGGTAGTCAGTCGTAAACGTCTGATTTGAAAAACAAATGTGTAAAAATCTGCTGTGAACATCTTTAGTATAAACTGGACTGGTTTGCCAGTATACATATTTGTTGTGACCTCATAATATGAATATGAGGCTATTTGTATGTGTGCTTCTTTTCATTTTCTAGGGGAAATCCCAGAGGAACTGAGCATAGATGATCTTAAACAGAGGGCAAAGAATGGAGACACCAAAGCACAGATGGAGGTCTGAATGCAACAAACCCACTACACATCTTTATAGTAATTACAAAAACTTACACTGTGTTTTTGGACAGATTGGCAAGTATTACTTGAGATTAGCTGAGCAAGAAGATGAGGAAGTGAATTCTGTTACTGCCGTTACATGGCTGCTCCAGGCGGCAAAAAATGGACGGAAAGATGCAGTGAAACTGCTACAGCGCTGCCTGCATGAAAGAAGGGGTAAAGCAGATACTTATTATGATATCTAGATTATAATGATATGACATCCCTTTGCCTGTACTGAATTTATGATGGATTAATGCGTGTTTGTGTTTGTGTTTGTGCCAGGCATCACAGCTGAGAACAGAGAGGAGGTGTGTTCCCTGGCATGTGAATCTCGTTTTCAGCGCAGTGTAAGGAAAGCTGCTCTCTTAATGTACTGGAAACTCAATCCAGAGAGGAAGAAAAACATCACTGCCGCTGAACTTCTGGAAAATGTGAGCCAGCTCAACACTGAGACAGGTGAAACATCAGCAATCTGTTGTTGTGACCAACCAGTTTGGACAATGTTCTGTCATTTTCTGTCATTACCATTGTGTTGTCCCCAACCTGTATGCTGTTAGAATTTATAACTTAATAAAAAAATTAAGAATCTTCATGCAGTTCTTTTCCGTAAATCAACAGTGTCGACTGTAAATATCTCCAGAACATTTAACATGTTTCTGTGTCCTCCTCCTCCTCTAGATGGTGCTCCCAGCAGCCCTCTCTCAACCCCAACACAGAAACAAAGAAAGGTTTTGGAGAGTTTGGTCTCAAGAGATGGTGATTGCATTGTGTTATCTTTCCTTTAGAGTGGATTATTTTTTAGACTTTTATTGTATATGTGGTAATATGCATATAATATTCCTAATTTGTGTGTCTGTCCTCTGGCAGGGGTCGATTATGTTGGTGTAGAAAAGTTTGTTGAGAATGCTAAACAATATGCTGAGGGTATTTCCCCAACTCCTGCCATGGAAGGGGTCGTGGGTGATGATGATGATGACGATGATGAAGGGCCAGTAAAGAACCCAGATGAACTGCCTTTGCATCAGAAGGTGTTATTAAATTTCTGCTTAAATCTATGTATGTGAAAACTTGGCGAGCTGACTCATTGTGTACTGCCTACATGGCCAGCTGTCCACACAAATGGTATCCTAACCAAAGTGGAATATCCTAAGTAACTGATGTTAGATGCTCTTCATAGACAATGGGTGCTGATTACACACAGGATGTTGGCTAATGTGCCGATACATGATACAACACATTTATTGGATGAAATGATGCATCTTTAGTTTGGTAGAAAACATTGCTTATACAGTCATTAGCAATGCATGTTATTCCATGTCTGTGACACAATCGGACATTTGGCATGTTCAGCATCATCAGTTTTAGAGCGTTTCCCTATAAATAATGGTTCACTGCCAAAACAGTGATCAAATATTAAACCACAACACAAAAAAGAAATTTTAATAAAGAATATTGTCTGTATTTTTTGTACATATCGTTACCTAAAAGTAGGCCATATATATATATATATATATATATGATGTTTGGAATTCTCCGTTTTGCAGAATTAATGTAGCACTCAAATCAAATTGTTACTTTTAATGGGACAGTTCATCCAAAAATGAAAAATTGTCTTTCCAAATCCATCTGAATCGAGTGGTTTAATCCAAGGCTTTTGATTCACATAAAAATGGTAGCGTGGATGACTGATTAACACACCTACATAGAGCACATCAAGTACATCCACAGAAGCTGAAACATGCTTGCTTGATGCATGAAAACCAACCTCATGCCGTTCTCCTGTATCAAGCAATTAAACATTTTGGTTGTGTGGATTTTCAATGGATAAGCAAAAATTTATGTTTTGAGAGTGAACAAAAGTCTTATGGGTTTGGAAGACAATGACATGTTCATTTTTTGGTGGACTATCCCTTTAATGACAACAAATTCTTAATATTTCTGACAGTTGACATTACTACTATTTAGTAAAGCAGCTCGCTATGTTTTGAGACACAGCCAGTGTTATAGTGTACTTGAAATTATTTTTGGCTAAACAAATAATTTTCTTCATACCCACAGGTATTGAAATTTCCTCTTCATGCAGTGATGGAGGTGAAAGAAGTGTTGATTGACTGGGCGTCACGTGCTGGCATGCAGTGGATTAGCGCCCTCATACCTACTCATCACATTAATGCTCTCATCTTCTTCTTCATCATCTCCAACCTAACTCTGGAGTTCTTTGTCCTTGTCATTCCCCTCATTATATTCTACCTCTCCTTCGTGTCAATGGTAATCTGCACGCTCCGAGTCTTCCAGAACAGCAAGGCATGGGAGAACTTTCGAGCGCTGACGGCCATGTTGTCTCATTTTGAGCCGGGGATCGACCTTGAGCAGGCCGAGTCCAACTTCACATGGAACCACCTTGAGCCATACCTCTACTTCCTCCTTTCTGCGCTTTTCCTCATCCTTTCGTTTCCTGTGGCAGACAAGTCCTGGTTGCCATGTTCAGAACTGGCTACGATTGCAGTCTTTTTCACTATAAGCAGCTACTTAAGCCTGCGACCAACAGCGCAGCAGCATGCCAAATTTGCTCTGCTCTCGCAGGTTGCCTCCACCATTTCTGCTTTCATGAATCAATTGCTAGGAGGCTGGGTTGGTCGTATAGTTGGTGGCGCTTGGTTCAGCATGCACCTTGGTGATCAGTTGGTACTGCATGTGGGTGTGCCTTGTGTTCTGTATCTCTACCTCCTCTACCTGTGTTCACGTATGGCCACAGCAGGTGGTGCACGTGGCACCTACTGTGTGCTGCTGCCCTACCTGGTGTGCTTCATCTGGTGTGAACTGTCTGTGACGCTGTTGCAAGAGTCCACTCTATTGGGGCTTATGCGCACAGCTGTGGGCTACCTCCTGTTCTTCTTTGCTTTGCCGGTGTTATCTCTGGCTTTAGCAGCCGTAATGCTGGTGCAGCTAGTGCAGTGGTTCCTCGCCCTGGAACTGACCAAAATGGTTGTAACGGTATGTGTTTGCGTGCTGCCTGTCCTGCTGCGCTGGTGGACACGTTTTAGCGTGTCGCCCTTGGCAGTGCTGCGCTCTTTGCGGCATAGCAGTGTGGTCAAGTTGATCCTTGTGTGGATTTCAGCTCTGGTGCTCTTCAGCTGGTTCTACGTGTACCGTTCGGAGGGGATGAAGGTATACAACTCCACTCTGACTTGGCAGGAGTACAGCGACCTGTGCGGTCCTCGTGCCTGGAAGGAGCGTAACATGGCACATGCCCAGATCCTTTGCAGCCACTTGGAGGGACACCGGGTGACGTGGGAGGGCCGGTTTAAGTATGTTCGTGTCACTGAGATTGAGAACGGCGTGCAAGCTGTCATCAACCTTCTACCCGTCTTTATAGCAGACTGGGTCCGATGTCTATACGGTGAGGAGTATCCTGCCTGTGAAGAGACCCAGACAGGACCCGCTGAACCACTGTGTCAGCTCAAGGCCCTCGCAAAGCACAAGTGTCATGTCAAACGTTTCGACTACTACAAGTTTGAAGTAACTATGGGGATGCCGCAGAAGGGGCGCAATGGGGCACACGATTTTGATGATGCCACCAAAGACATTGTGCTGCGGGCTAGTAACGAATTTCGCCGCGTTCTACTGGCACTCAGCTCAGGTAGCGTGCTGGAGTTCAGCACGGTACTCGAGGGTAGACTAGGCAGCAAATGGCCAGTGTTTGAGCTCAAAGCCTTGCGCTGCAAGACATGTGCCTCACCGCTTGTACCAATACAACGACAGGTCAAGATCGAGCAGGACTGGAGGGTTAACGCCAGAAATGCCTTTGCGTTCGCCTTCAATTTCCTGTTCCATCCTCTGCTCTCAGTTGAGGTGGACGGTACTGTAGCTACTACAGATGTATCTGTGTGAAGCTAGTTTTTGACCATTGGCATACACTGCAGTATTAGACTGAACTTCGAAGTGCAAGGAGACTAATGATATTTGATAAAGTGCTTTTGATAAAAGCGCTATTAAAACGCCAGAGGCGCTGTCATCTTGTTTTGTCTGTTCCAAGTATGAAAGTGAATGGCTTACTGTAGCACCTACAGCAGAGGTGCCCATTTCTGTTCCTGGAGGGCAACGATCCTGCAGAGTTGAGCTAGGCTGCTCCAACACAACTGCCTTGAAGTTTCTTATAATCCTGAAGACCTTCATTAGCTGGTTCAAATATCTTTAATTAGGGTTGAAGCATGAAAGTGGTCATCCAGAAGCAGACTTGGACACCCCAGTGCTACAGAAACCAAATAAAATACCACTACAATCCCTGAACTATTTAAATCCCCTTTAACTATTTAATCAAAAGTTAAGGAATATGAATATGCACATCATGGGGAAATTGAAAGTCATGCCTAAATTTCCAAAAACCAGTGCATCTGGACTCACTAAATTTTCTACAGTGAGAGGTTACTGTAAATTCACTAGCTTTCCATGTTTTACTGATTTATAGGGCTTTTGAATGTCTGATATTATATTTAATTTAGTTAATGTATTGGAAGATAATTCATTACTATTTGAGTGTGTGCATGTGTGTGCCTGTGTTTTATTATTATTATGCCTTAGATTGGTTCAAAAGTATCTTTTGAAGATTTAGGTAACTTACATTTTAGGGCACATAGAACAAATTTGAAAATGATTAACGATTTTTCTGTGAAAATACTGTACAGTACAATAGAAGTTCTTCTTAGATATGCCTAAAGATCTTTTTATTTTCTATAGGTTTGGTATTGTTATTGTCATATATATTAATAATAAGATCTATTTGAGATTTTAGTAGACATTTCAAACCTTAAACATTGCTGAAAAAATATTTGATTGTTTGTGGCTGCATTGAATGTACAATCTGACCAGTACATTGCACAATATTAAAACACTGTACTTAGTGACTGAATTTGTACTGTGTGAAAAATCAGCCCTTTTATAAATTTTATTTGCAGTACTATAAATATGTGAATGTGCCACCACTGCATTACATAACAGTCAATACTTAAGTGCCACTCACATTTATCATTCCTATATAACCAAAGAGAAGCCACCCACACATGTCCGCATATCGACTGTGTTATCTCCATTTACTGAAATATGTCTATGTTTTCCTTTCTGTCCTGCTATGATTTCAGTGAATGTTCCACCTTATTTTACAGACTTGTGGGTGGGCATGTTTGACTTGGGCCGGTAAACAACAACACTTAATAACCACTTAACAGTTAAAACACTGAATATCATAGCAACTGCATAACAAGCTGGTATCATGTCAGCAAACTTTGGCTGTACAAACACATTCTTCAGAGAATGTAAAAATCTAGTTTTATGCATTATGCGGAGTAAAGAGAAGTGCAATAAAGCAGCAGAGTTTTCAGATAGTTATGAACAGTACAACCATTAGATGGCAGAATAATTATATCTACTGAAACTCAAATGTACTGGTGAAAGCCACCTCCAAAACCTGTTACCTCTGCTTGAAAAGGTAATTATGAAGGACTCAACCATGCACCCTTTCAGACTGTGATTGTATACATGATGTTTAGAAAGTGTATTTTCATCTAGTAAATGTCAGGTATAAAATTTAACAAGTATGGCAGAGATTCGAGATTCACTATGCTGTTTTCTAGTGGGTTGAAATGATTTATAATTATTATTTCTGCACAAGAAAATACGGTTTATGCTTTCCTATGAAGAGTAAAAGAAAGCAAAAATTAAGTAATCCATTTTAGTTTTAATATTTTCTGTAAAAACTGGGTGTAGGACATATCTGTACAGTACATGTATGTTTTACGTGTATGTTTTTGCTATTACCGTGTTGTTCCGAATATAAGAGAGTGATGTTAATTATACACCTGCAACAATAGGTGGCGCCAAATATGTGTAAAGCGAGTGTGCCCCCAGGACTAAAGTGACCCACGACTGCAGGGGTGTCAAACTCAATTCCTGGAGGGCCACAGTCCTGCACAGTTTAGATTCCCTAAACCCTAATTAAACACACCTGATCCAGCTAATCAAGTTATTTAGGGTTATTTGAAAAGTACATGGTATGTGTGTTGAAGAAAGGTTGGAACTATACTCTGCAGGGCTGTGGCCCTCCAGGAACTGAGTTTGACATCTGTGCACTACTGCTTATTGCGCTGATGTGTCATGCTATCTAGCCTAGTGTTTCTCAACTGGTGAGTTGAGAACCAAAAGTTGGTTGCAAGACCGTTTTGAAGGGGTTGCGGACTATGCAATCAAAGAATAATAACAAACATTCTATGATTTTCTGATGTGAGACTTTAATTTTGAAAGACATGCGTGAAAGCTCTTATTTTTGGTCAGATAAGCTGTAGTTTCGCGTAGCCAGACCTTCAGACTGTTGGCAGAAGGTCTGGGAACCTTAGCCACTTTGAATGGCCATATGATTGACAGGCAAAGCAACGAGTCACATTTCGTTTTGAGCCGCGTCATGTTTAGGGGTATGGAAATGTCCCCACAATAACAGATTGGTGTGCAAAACTCTCATATTTAAAAGATTCTATGCCACAAACTTTAAATATTACACATACTTTTGAAAATCCAGCATTTAGTTGATCCTGATAAGCGCTCGTCATCACAGTTGTAAATACGATGGCTTTCTTCTTCCATGAGAGGGTTTGGCATCACAGCATCTTTGTTTCCTGGTGGAACGTTAAAGTACGCGTCACACACACATCTCCCGGAAATCCTGTATAATGTAACCAATCCGATGACGACTTTCGAAACTCCTGAAGTGGTACCTATGTTTTGTGCGATATGCATCAGACTTTCAGCCAATGGTTCGTGGGCGTGTCTGCTGCTGAGACTATATAAGATGTTGTCAGGCCATATGTCAATGTCATTATTCTAACATTATTTTCGGAAACTGTTACGAAATAAAGTGTCTCTCATCTCAGAAAAAAATGTAATTATTGTCCTGTCAGCCGTTGTGCTGGGCTCGTTGCGCTCACTCTTCCATTGCATGTGTGCGGCGGCGCACGCTGTATATCACTTTATTATAAATAAAGCTCAAAAGAAAGTTTGAGCATGCAGCTTCATAGTTATGTTGGTAAATTATGAAATTACCAAAAAGTACCATTAAATTATGTGACTGGTACTAGTTGGGAAAGATTTGAATGCAGGTATATTCTATTAATCAGGAGCAGTTTCCATATGTTTCATCCCTTAGGAAAATTAACCATGGTTTTATTGTAGTAAAAGTGTAGTAAGCATTTTTTTTTATTATTATTGCTATTTGTATAACTACAGTTTTATTACAATTACCATGGTTAAACTATAGTTAGTCTAGCAAAACTTTTATTTTCACTTTGTGTTGTTTTGTATATTTTTAAATGACTGTGGTGGCACAGTCAGTATGAACAATTCTATGTCAATAATTTTTAGTGAAGTAGCCTAAACTTGCTTTATTATATATATATATATATATATATATATATATATATATATATATATATATATATATATATATATATATGTGTGTTTGTGGTTTTTAGAACTAATTAGGTCAAAGACAAGACAAGATTTTGTCTTATATATAGAATAATAGGTAAGGTGCAGCTGTTTAGAGTATGTATAAACTATAGGATCTGCTGAAACTGTTCTGGAAGCTTGGGTTTGTCAGCCATAGACATGCTTAAAGCCAGACTATTTCCAGACTTCCTTTTCCTGAGTAACTTGCAGAGTTACAGTGTCTGGCAGACATGTGGCTTACTTCATTTGAAAGCCAGCAATACAGGATCAGTTTCTGATTTTATAAGAAAAAAAAAAAAAAAACATTATGGATATATAGAAAGCTACACAAACCAATGGCACTGGCTCAAGTGAAGGATTACCGTTTAAACCACAAATAACATCCAAATGGATTGGTTTCTCCTTCTACAATAACCTATGTATCATACTGTGCTGCTAATGTTTTATAATGATTATATATGACGATACTGAATCCATGATGGTATGAAATAATATACTTAAAATTAAACATGGCCAGAATGATCTGAATGAAAAGTATAGCCTAATATTTGATCATTTTTACTTGGAGAAAAATGTGCTGAATATGCCCTTAGCACAAATAACTATTTTAATTACATTACCCATGGAAAACTTTCTGACAGTGAACCATTTCAAGGACATGTGATTGCTTTCCGTAGTTTGGTGCAAAGTTTTACACATTAAGAAGTTGTTTTTGTGAAGAGTCATCTGAATAGTGTACTATGGAATGATATTCTGGACAATAATTGCAAATTATTAAATTGGCTTGAAAAGGCCAATTTACTGAAATCCTATTTAAACCTATTTAAACTTCTTCTTCTTCTTCTTCTTCTTCTGCTTCTGCTACAACCACCTTCAGACTGGCCTAACTCGGGTTGCTATATCTTTTCTAACTGATCCGGCTTACGGTTTTCGTCTTTCATTGAGGGCGTCAAAACTTTTATACAATGAATCTTATGATGTTTTAAGCTGTCTATTGCTATAGCAAAGCTAAACAACTTCCTACTGAAAAAACTGCTAAAACCAGCCTAAGCTGATTGGCTGCTTTGGCTGGTCTCCCAAGCTGGTTTTAAAGTGGTTTTGGCTAATTTTTAGCAGGTCATGCTGGTCTTAGCTGGTTTTTAGCTGTTTTTTTTACTGACTCAACTGGTTTTAAAGTAGTTTTCACCACTCTTTAGCAGGTCAGGCTGGTCTTAGCTGGTTTTTAGCTGGTTTTTTACTGAATCAACTGGTTTTAAAGTGGTTTTGGCCACTCTTTAGCAGGTCAAGCTGGTCTTAGCTGGTTTTTAGCTGTTTTTTTATTACTGAATCAACTGGTTTTAAAGTGGTTTTGGCCACTTTTTAGCAGGTCAGGCTGCTCTTAGCTGGTTTTTTACTGAATCAACTGGTTTTAAAGTAGTTTGGGCTACTTTTTAGCAGGTCAGGCTGGTCTTAGCTGGTTTTTAGCTGGTTTTTTACTGAATCAACTGGTTTCAAAGTGGTTTTTGCCACTCTTTAGCAGGTCAGGTTGGTCTTAGCTGGTTTGTAGCTGTTTTTTTACTGAATCAACTGGTTTTAAAGTGGTTTTGGCCACTCTTTAGCAGGTCAAGCTGGACTTAGCTGGTTTTTAGCGTTTTTTTTTTTTTTTTTTACTGAATCAACTGGTTTTAAAGTGGTTTTGGTTACTTTTTTAGCAGGTCAGGCTGGTCTTAGCTGGTTTTTTACTGAATCAACTGGTTTTAAAGCGGTTTTGGCCACTCTTTAGCAGGTCAGGCTGGTCTTAGCTTTTTTTTTTTTTTTTTTTTACTGAATCAACTCGTTTTAAAGTGGCTTTGGCCACTTTTTAGCAGGTCAGGCTGGTCTTAGCGGTTTTTTTTTTGTTTTTTTTTTTTTTTTTTACTGAATCAACTCGTTTTAAAGTGGTTTTGGCCACTTTTTAGCAGGTCAGGCTGGTCTTAGCTGTTTTTTTACTGAATCAACTGGTTTTAAAGTGGCTTTGGCTACTTTTTAGCAGGTCAGGCTGGTCTTAGCTGTTTTTTTTTTTTTTTAACTGAATCAGCTGGTTTTAAAGTGGTTTTGGCTACTTTTTAGCAGGTCAGGCTGGTCTTAGCTGGTTTTTAGCTGTTTTTTTTTACTGAATCAACTGGTTTTAAAGTGGTTTTGGCCACCCTTTAGCAGGTCAGGCTGGTCTTAGCTGGTTTTTAGCTGTTTTTTTACTGAATCAACTGGTTTTAAAGTGGTTTTGGCCACTTTTTAGCAGGTCAGGCTGGTCTTAGCTGGTTTTTTACTGAATCAACTGGTTTTAAAGTGGTTTTGACCACTTTTTAGCAGGTCAGGCTGGTCTTAGCTGGTTTTTAGCTGTTTTTTTTACTAAATCAACTGGTTTTAAAGTGGTTTTGGCCACTCTTTAGCAGGTCAGGCTGCTCTTAGCTGGTTTTTAGCTGGTTTTTTACTGAATCAACTGGTTTTAAAGTGGTTTTGGTCACTCTTTAGCAGGTCAGGCTGGTCTTAGCTGTTTTTTAGCTGTTTTTTTTTTACTGAATCAACTGGTTTTAAAGTGGTTTTGGCCACTTTTTAGCAGGTCAGGCTGGTCTTAGCTGGTTTTTTACTGAATCAACTAGTTTTAAAGTGGTTTTGGCTACTTTTTAGCAGCTCAGGCTGGTCTTAGCTGTTTTTAGCTGTTTTTTTTACTGAATCAACTGGTTTTAAAGTGGTTTTGGCCACTCTTTAGCAGGTCAGGCTGGTCTTAGCTTGTTTTTAGCTGTTTTTTAACTGAATCTTGACATTGGGTAAAGCCCCGGTCAGACTACACGATTTTTTTGTCGGTTACGACAGTCACTGTGTCAGATTATGTGATTTTGACTCATAAAATCTTGTCGTGTCGTGAACAAGAAACATGTCAGACTATACGATGCTACCCGATCATTCATCGCGTGCCGTCATTAGCGACGTGTGTGCTGTCATCGATACAGTGCGGGACAAGACAGAAGGTGCTATGAGCGTAAACAAACAATGGCAAGCAAACAGCGTGTTTTGCCCTGTCTTGCCATCAGAAAAGCCCAAAAAAGAAAGAAAACTGGACAATGGACACAAATCTGGATTGCATGAAGAGGATGGTATGGACTGTCAAAGAGAACTCAGGTAAAATAGTTTTTATTTTACCTTTTTTCACTGTCGCGGTAGTCCCTCATCATAAATACAGGAGTATTTTTGCTGTAGCTTCAAGAACACTTCCTCCATTGTAAAATTACACCTAGCAAGACCGATACCGTTGTCTCTCTTTCGTTTTGGCTTGTTTGAAAGCTTGTACAAAGGCGCTTCTGTGCTCCTATTGGCCAGTGTCACTGATGTGATGGAACTTGTCGTGTACGACAGAAAAAAAAATTAAACATGCTAGTCTTTCTGTGTTGACGTCGTGGAGCGTCGTAAAGCATCGCAGAGATGTCGTGCACTATGACACACTACACGAGATGAAATGATTGAATCGTGCGTCCCGACGCTCATTGTCGTTTACGAATCCCCACGACACCCTACGTCAAGCAGATTGTGGCAAAATCGGCCTAAAATCGTGTAGTCTGACCGGGGCTTAAAACGCTAGTTACTTGCTAGCAGCCGCATAGCAACCACCCTGGTTACCCTAGCAACCACCCCAAGTACCCTAGCAACCGCATAGCAACACCTTAGCAACCACCCCGGTTACCCTGGCAACCACATAGCAACACCCTAGCAACCACTCCAGGTACCTTAGCAACACCCTAGCAACTACCCCAAGTACCCGAGCAACTGCATAGCAACACCTTAGCAACCGCCCTAGCAGCCACTCCAAGTACCCTAGCAACCGCATAGAAACACCCTAGCAACCACCCCGGGTACCCTAGCAACCACCCCAAGTACCCTAGCAACCGCATAACAACTACCCCAAGTACCCTAGCAACCGCATAGCAACACCTTAGCAACCACCCTGGTACTCTAGCAACCACCCCGGGTACCTTAGCAACCACATAGCAACACCTTAGCAACCACCCTGGGTACCCTAGCAACCACCTCAAGTACCCTAGCAACCGCATAGCAACACCTTAGCAACCACCCTGGGTACCCTAGTAACCACCTCAAGTACTCTAGCAACCACATAGCAACACCTTAGCAACCACCCTGGGTACCCTAGCAACTACCCCAAGTACCCTAGCAACCGCATATCAACACCTTAGCAACCACCCTGTGTACCCTAGCAACCACCTCAAGTACCCTAGCAACCGCATAGCAACACCTTAGCAAACACCCCCGGTACCCTAGCAACTACCCTAAGTATCCTAGCAACCGCAGAGCAACACCCTAGCAACCACTCCGGGTGTTTTAGCAACTGCATAGCAACACCCTAGCAACCACCCCAAGTACCCTAGCAACCACTCTGGTACCTTAGCAACCGCATAGCAACAACCTAGCAACAGCCCCAGATACCCTAGCAACCAACAACCTAGCAACAGCCCCAGATACCCTAGCAACCACCAAACTCCTTGTGGAGTGGGCTCGAACACGTATTGGGCAGTTGACTTTTCTCTTTTTTAGCGCCCACAAAGCAGACAAAGAGCTGCACGCTGAACTGGCTGGTTCTGTCCACAACCTGGGCTTTAAACAGCATTGAGAGCACTTTGGGTGTATAATCGTATCTAGGTGTAAGCATTACCATACAGTCACGTGGCCCAAACTGTACGAAGTGCTGCTGATAAAGAGGGCTTCCACAAGCCAAAGTGAGCAGCAGCGCCATCTTGAACAAGAGCGCTCTCAGCTCTCTCGACTCCGTCGGCTGCATATAAGCATATAGTGCACGAACAGGGCATAGCGCATGCTTATCTTATGTCAGAGATCATATTAGAGAGTTTAGCTTTGAATGACATTGAGAACACTATTAGATAGATAAAACATGTCTAGGCATAAGCTTCACCTCACAGACATCCACCCCAACTCGAAACAAGCAGCCCCTTATGAAAATTAACCACGGTTTTAATATAATAAAAATGTAGTAACCATGGTTTTTTGGCAGATTGATTGCCATTTGTATAACCACAGTTTTACTACAAATACCATGGTTAAACTATGGTTAGTCTAGCAAAACCATGGTTAATTTGTGGTTACCATAGTTTAACTATAATAGCCATGTTTTTTTGGTTTTATTTGTAATAAAACCATGGTTAATTTTCATAAGGGGTGTCAGTTGAAGGGCTCGTAGACCATTGACTCGCTTCCTTGCATCAGTGCAAGAAACAGCACCATCTTAAATGAGAGCACTCTCAACTTACTCGCATGAAGCAGTTCGAAGGGCAGGTCTTACACTGCCCTGAGCACCAATGACAGGTCCCACTATTCGACAGTAGCGCTCTGCATAGCCTGGTCATGTAGCGGGACGAGAAGAGAACAGCCCCTTTGTGCCATTTCTAATTCTTGTTTCCAGGACCTTTGGCGGGGTTATTCTAAAACTGATGGCGACAAACTGTTATAGCGGCTGTACACTTTGAGCATGCAGGGCAGTCACTGTCCGAATGCTCTAGCATAAAAGACCAGTGACTGAGATAAGCCAACGCCTATGAAGTAGACATTTTATTTTAGGTCCACTGACAAAATCCAGTCCCTTGGCCACTCATGTGCGAGGGTCTGTTCCCATGCATTATTATTTGAATGAATGCGACCACAGCCGATTCACTTCATGCTCAACAGGCAGCTCACCGCTTGAAGGCAGGGTTAGCGGAGACCTGATGAGCCCCAGAGACAGATCCCCTCTGAAGACCTCCTCACCTAGATGGCCATCGGGACAAGAACACGGGAACCAGATGAGTCCTCGGCACAATCTGAATTTGTTGCAACCTAGAATTAAATTGCTGGTTTTATCTCTCCAGAGGAGAACGACACACTATTTCGACACACTATTTCCCTGTTTAATACTGTAAAGCTGCTTTGACACAATCTGCATTGTAAAAAGCGCTGTATAAATAATGGTGACTTGACTTGACTTGACTTGACTTGACTTGACTTGACTTGCCATACGATGAAAGTGAGCAATGGCAGGAAGAGGAGCTTCGCTTCTGAAGTTCATGCCCTGTACGTGAATACATATAGATATGTTTACATATGTAAATGTATAACCTATCTTAACCTAACACGCTGCACAGCGGGACCTCAAAAGAGGTGCTTGCAGGAACTTTCTGAACTAAAATGATAAATGGGGCACCCTATGGTCTCATGGACTTAACGGACATGCGGACAAGTGCACAGGAAAGCTGTGTCCCAAATCAGAGGCTGCATCCTTGAAGGATGGAGTTGTGAAGGTTGCACCGAGCATTGTTAAATGGGACTGTCTAGAGGGGTTGTTTTAGTTGCCTATCAACTGTGACAGCTACCGTTGACAAGCGGCAGTATTGAAGTTATATTCAACTGTCTGAAAACAAAACAGGGTTCACAGCCTGTCTAAATACTGTATAAACAATATAAAATTGTGTATTAGTAACATATACAGTAAGTCACCATTTGAACTTAACTGTTCTTATTATTTTTATTTTATTTTTATTTTTTCTATCATTAGATATTCAAGTAAGCTGAAACCTAATACTTGCATTTAAAAGTGTAATCCAGCAATTTCACTCAAAATATCCTGTCGTCATCTGTGCACAATGAATTCTGGGGCAAACTAGGCTGTGAAGGATCCATCTGTAAATGTAAACACGTAATATATAAGGGAAACAAGTCAATTTAGCTCAAAGGGAATCATTTTTGTTTTTATAGGGAATTTGAACAGACTCACTGTTTCACGGCTGATCACTGAGTCGGCAATGGTTCAGTGAACGAGCCGTATAACATCAACTCTGCACTGGATATTAAAATCCAAAATATAGTGAAAACACTATTAATAAGCACAGTAACAAGATCGGCAGATTAAGACATTAACTTGTAAGCACAAAACACAAGATACTTCTCTTTTCAATATAAATAAAACTGTATTTATATAAACCTAAGACATGTAAACTAATCTAATCTAACACATGAACACACGCATTCACACATTCACACGTTGCAGAAAGAAAGTGAGGAAAGGATAAGTTTAAAGAATGAAATGTGAAATCCCAAGTTTACAGCAATGTGCAATTGCATAGACCTGAACAACCATCAATCAATTAATTAACCCTCGCATTGAGTTTCTCAGTGAAGCTAAAATCTGTATTAAATGCACCAATTCAGTTAGAATCTGGAGGTTACTTGCTTGTTGCCTTTGTGTTAAGGGATTCCCTTTTGTTGTCGTCTTGCAGAAAGGGCTTTTCCCGAGGTTGAGTTCAGTGGTCTTTCGTAGTAAAGTCTTGGGCGTGGCTCTTGGTGCTGAGTTGGTCTGGTTGAAGTTTGGGCGGGTGCAGTTGGAGCTGGACTTTGCGGCAAACTTAACGAAACTCTCACGGAAAAGAAAAGAAATTAAAGTAAAAGAAAGAAAGCATGTAAAGAGTTTTTCTTCTCATTGTGGTAGCAGCTGGCATGTAGGCCAGAACAAGCTCAAAGAGCAGCATCAAAACGCGGTGGCAAAAGAGAAGAAGCAAGAGAGGAACCAAGAGAGAGTTTGATGGTGTCCTGAGTATTTAAACTCGGCTTTCAGACACCTCCTAATGCTGGTCTTGACCAATTAGAAATGATCTTGGCTCGTGGTGTTGTATGTTTCTCCTCCCCATTCATAAATCTAAGATGTTATCTTATCAGTCACATGGTCAGAATTTTCCCGCTCTTGTAAAGTATAATTTTGGACATGATTTCCCTAACAAGACTATGGTACATTTGACAAAGAATTGATTGGAAGAAACATTTAAAGCATGATTTTTCAAACTCATACATTCCAAACAAGGATATGAAGTCTTAATCTATTCCCTAGTTATTAAAATACATACATAATATGTGATTAAAACATGATCATCAATTGTGTGGGTTACATACATAATATGGAGTTCATTAGTTGCTCATAAGTCCTTTTGAGATGATTTTGGGTGCATATGGAAGCGACTCTGTGGACAAAGGAATTTCAGTCTGATCTTTCTTCTATGTGGAGACCCGCCCAAAAAAGTCTGTAGCTCTGATTTCGATCACAGATTTACATGTGACGGCCATATCTTTGACCATCAGTCCTGAGTACTTGCCCCAAATTTGATAGTCTCCTTCCTGAATTGGAATTATCAATAAGTGTTCTTTTGTTTGAATGTTGCAAGCTGTTCTGTGAAAGAGGCTTGTTGGTTTGCTCCAGACTCAAGGCGCCAGGGTACCGTGGACAGATTTATGATGTTGTCCTGTTTTCTTGGATGAGCCTCTTTCTGGAATTTGGCTCTTTTGGTGGTTCTAACACCAATCTGATCGAATCTTAACTGGTCTGATTCGCTCTGATATCCTACACATCTGTAGAATCCTTCATTGCCCGGGAAACGAGGACGCATTTGATTTTAAGGCTGCCTTTGAAGGAGCCTTCGGATTGTGACAGCCTTTGTCACGCAGCAGTGACGCTCTTTGAATGTAGCCTTCGAAGGATGCAGCCTCTGAATTGGGCCATTTGGGACAGAGCCTGAGACACGCTCTCAGGACTGCACATGCACATTGGCTGGTCTAGCCTGAAAAAAATAAGCCTTTTTTAACACTATTGAAGCATAAGAATCAAAATTTATGAGAGCTGTTGTCAGATTTCATTTGTGTGATTTCAAATATGATGTTTAATTGTAAGCTTGGAGAACAGCCTTTCTCCTCATTCAAAGAGATAGGAACTATACATGCATGACTTTGGTTAAAGCAAGTGTGTAATTTCTGACCACCCTAACCACTAACCCTAACTTTTTTACTGCTATAGGGTCTACAATAATGTATGCCTAACCCCACACCACTACTAAACCTAACCTTAATGATGCTATATTCTCAACTCTTAATTTCCGGTCTGAGGCTGCCGTCATGAAACTGTGCTGACGTATGGCTTTAGTTGGTTGTTATTGACTATATTGGCATCAAATGGAACTTCAAACACAACTAATCCCAATTAATCCTGTTTTCAGACAATTAATCCCAAACACTCCTTCCTTTTGTCTCTGGTTGACCAAACAGATAACCCTGCCCCAAAACTCGTGCTATAGTATATGTAATGTAAAATATATTGTGTCTATATACACAATATTTTTAAATCAGTAGTTTTACATTTAGCAGTTTATATTTGCAGTAAACTTTCAAACAATTGAAGAATGGCTTGTTAGTTTTAGTGTATTAATCCAAGCTTTTAACAAAAATAATTGTTAAAAAATATTGAATTATATCAACTACATTACATGATGGTTATCAGTGGGAGATCCCAGTAGGAAAAAAGGCTGTTCTGAAGAAAAGAAGGGGAAAAATAGCTAAACACAACAAAGCACAGAGAGAGAGAGAGAGAGAGAAAAAACTTAAAAGATTGAAAGATTTTGGACAGGAGCCCTGGCTTTGCAAACACATGTGTAATTGTTTTGTCAATCACTGTTTCCACGAATGGCTCTTGCTTGACCCACATTTCCAATGCTTTTGTTGTCCGTATGTGGAAAAGCTGGAAGTAGAGTTTGACACGATTTCTTTATAGACCATTAAAATTTCTATATAAACCATGTAGACCATTAAAAAAAAAACTTTAATGCAAATATCTCAAATTAGTCAAGTACAATCAATTTTCAAAATGGGTTTGGCTTTATTTCAGTTAGTGCTACTCTCCAGCTGTCCTGAGCCATTTAGTTTACCTTTGTAAAGTGAATCCATGCGGTCTCACTCACGTGCTTGTAAGATCACACGTGAGACAGGACTGACCCCTTTCTGAAAGTTTTCAGTTGGGCTTTCTTCAACTAGTGAGCCACACGATTCAGTACTGGGTGTCTTTGGTAACAGTGATGCACGTGAGATGTTATGATCATATGAGTACAGACCTTTCCACCAGGTATACTAAAAGAGCTTTACAGAGCTGGGTATATAATTGGGTAAAGCCAAATTCCATCCTAAGGTATATGGATATGTCCCAGTATAATGAACTTCTCTTGACATCTTATGTAGCCTGAAGATGTTTTTTTTTTTTTTTTTTTTTCTCATGATAGTGGACAGGTAAGAAAGACACAGCTTAAGGGTTTGGCCAAATCATGTTTGTACTTAAATAGTGATTTGCGCTGGTTTCAGTGAGGGTTAGATTTAGGGGTAGGGGTCGGGATATTAGCGTGACGAGACTGAGCTGCTGACAAAATGCAATCTACTTGAGGGAAAATTTTAACTTACAATTACTATTGTAAGTTAATATTGTTAAATATTTAAAACATTATAAATTTAAGTAACTTTTAGCATGTTAACATGTAATAGATGTTAATATTCTTATTCTTTTTCACAAAAGCACTACATGAAAAATGTTTTAAGCACCACTGCTGCTCAATCTCAAAACTTTGTTTAATATGAACAATATTCTTTATCATTCATACGTTTGCAACAACCTTATAGAAAGTTGTAATTATTATTTTTTTTTTTTTAAAATGTTTATAATAACTGATGTTTCTTCAGTTATGAGTTCAGTTGTTATGACTATGATTTCAAATTCTATTCAGTGAGTCTTAAATTAATATTCATATTCAGTGTGCTATATAATTTATTTGAAATGAAGTGAATAATAATATTAATAAGCAAGCATACAACACCAAGGCCAATCATCATCACAGATTAACAGCTAAACAACATTTTAAAAGAAGAAAATTTACAGCATGTCCCAATAAACAGTACTTTTGTTTTTTTGTGATTCACTAATTCAATATGTTCTTTAACCAAAATCCCTGCAAAAACTATACTTTAAACATTGTCACGAAAACATCAACTCTTTATCTTCGAAAACACCCAGCAATTTATCTTTAAATGACCTATGATTTCAAGAATTACAACATTGTCTAGAACACAGTTGTTTATAATCATAAATGCCTGAAGGAATAACAGGAATGAATTCACATGGTATGATTCTTCTATGATCCTTCTGACAATGTCTAATATGTTCCCCAAGTTCCTTTCCAAAACATTTTGGCATAAACATGCAGCATGCACATGATTTTCCAAGGTAATTTAAAGTCACATTTTTAAGAATCATAGTTAAGAGTTAACTCCCCAACAGTTTGTTTGTCCCAAATAAACACATATAGACTATAGATTTTGGCACAATATGGTACATGTACACAAACGTTATAACTTATTTTTCCAAACCAAAACAACTCGTGACTTGTCATGTTGCTCTACATAACTTGATTTAATTCTTCATGACATGCGGATGAAGTCACGTTTGGCTAAACTCAGCTGGACTGTGTTCACATTTTTATCAGCCTCTTTAAATTCTGTGTGGAATTTTGTGAACAATACTAATGCCAAATCACTGTTTCTGTCGTTGACAGACGAGGTGAATTTAATTCAAAAACATCCTTGCCTTAACCAATAAATTGACCCTCATTATTACAGAGATCTAGAAGGATGAAACTTCACACACAAAAAAATGTTGTGTTGGTCTGTAGCTTTAGCATGCACATTACAGAGTCCAAGACAGAGTCCTGGTCCAAGTCTCAGGTCTTGAACTTTGAGTGAAACAAGTAATGAGATGTGAAGTTATAAGGTTTAAGTTTAAGACAACAGAGCTAATACAAAAAGGCTAGATAACTGTGAAGAAAGAAAAACTGCTTGAATTTGTGATATAATTGGTGTGTTGCAAATATAATTTGGCTACAATCATATCTATATAACACACATTTCATAGCAAAACATGTAAGGCCCAACCTCAAACAGTGCTTAAAATTCACATTGAGTTGCCAGGGTTTTAATGATGTCTCATGGGAGGGTTTACAGACAGGGCATGATGATTGGCTACTGAGGATGAAGAAAATAAAAATGTGTGATTACTCCTCCACATGTAACTTTTAGCTGTCCAAAATAAAGTACAAAAAGAAATGGCTTTTGGGTAAAAATCAAAACTATGAAATGAGCTCACAATGACGATCTTACAAAATTATTTCCAGCATAAGCATTAAAGGGGTCATATGATGCTATTTTAAAGATCATTATTTTGTGTATTTGGTGTAACAGAATATGTTGACATGCTTTAATGTTCAGGAAACACATTATTTTTCAAATACTGTACATTATTGTAGGTCCTCTATGCCCCGCCTATCTCAAAGGCGTCGTTTTCTACAAAGCCTCTCCTTCCGACAAGCGCAGTCTGCTCTGATTGGCCAGCTGACCTAGTCCATTGTGATTGGCCGAACGCCACAAGTACGCGTTGGAAATGTAACGCCCCTTACCACAATCGGGAGCTTCAGCTTTCAAAGTAAATATAAAGACAGTTAATAATGTCATTAGTTTTACCATCAATTCAAGCCTGAAAGGGGAACAGAGTCGCTTGACAGACACAGTGATGATGCTCGTATGTATTTGCAGTACACAAGCCGCGGTTAAGACAACTGACGTGCTATGATTTCTGACAGGCTGTACACTCCGCTGTGATGTGACCCTGTTCCCCTCACACACACACACACACACAACGCGTTAATCTACGCTGCGCAAAACTCCGCATTTGAACAGTCAATAGCAAATACTTAAACTAATAACAAAACATACTTACAGTCGCTGATTCAGAAGCGCCAGATTGTCAGAGCAAAGTCGGAATTGACCCTTTTTTTTTTTTTTTAGAAATTTGTTCACAGCCAGCCTTGTACTCTCCTAGGTTCACAAAATTGTTGTCCATAAAATGCGTTGAACAAATTCGAACATTTGGGTTGTGCAGTTCTGTTGTAAACCAATGATTCCTAATTGCATCTACTTCCAGAAGGCCAAATAAAGTGCTTTTGCTTTCGCATAGAAACACACAGCGTCTCCCTGACATGGCTGCATCAACACTACTGCGGTTACTGAAACCACACCTTCTTTCTTTGAGTGCACATTTGGGCGCATTATGCAAATATTTCCACATCGTGATGTAGACATGTGGGGACGTGTTTTAATGAGGCGTTTTAGCCTGGTTTGGATCAGCCTTCTCTTTAGATAGAATAAATCCTTTTGTGGGAGACTTTGAGCTTTGTAACTCTGCAGATCTTATACATGCACAAACAGTTACATAACACACTAAAGAAAAGGAAACAAGAAATCGCATCATATGACCCCTTTAATTGATTTTTAACATCAAAGGAAATGAGTATTTAATTAAGCAATATTAGAAAAGCAGTATAATTTGTTCAGTTATTTATTTATTTATTTATTTGTTTTTTCACCAAAGAAAGCTATTGCAAAAGAATTTGCATTTGACCAAGTATCATATGGACTGGAGCAATACGTAGGAAGAACAGATCAACGGCAGTTCCCCCATTGCACAAATGTACCACAGTTAATTTTTATTTATTCATTTTTTTTTTTTTATTATTATTGCATTTAACCAAAGTATAATTTTTTAACTGAGTGCCGCAATAAACTATTATTATAGACTTTTCTAGGGCAGGGGTTCCCAATCCTGATAAAGACCACATCGGTGGGTCCGAAATCGTATGACCGTTAAAAAGTGTCACATCACTACATCCGCCATGTTGTTACTATCACATGACGCACCAGCATCATTTGCGTTGCTTCACTGCCTCTCCTGTGGCCTCATGGGATAATAAAGTGCCCATCGAAATCACACTTCAGAATCTGGGCAGAAGTAAGTCATCAGACTACTTTTCGCCTTTCGGGATAATATTATTATACACTGTTTTCCTTCCAATTCTTTCTCCTGATCTAACCAAGACTGCACAAACTTTTGATTAAGATGGTCTAGAGTTTTGGTTAGCCAAATATGCAAAATATTTACTTGAAGTACATCGGAGATTTTAAGTTAATATCTCAAAAATTTAACAGCACGTTTCACAGTTCTCTGATTTTGGTTAATGGTCACATGACATGCAAGTAAACATAAAACACTTAATCCTTTTTTTTGTAAGAATTCCACATACAGTATATAGGGTTTATTATTATTAGGGCCCAAGCCAGTAAGGCGCAGGGCCCTATTGATCCCCTAAGGATTATTAGGCCCAAGCCAGTAAGGCGCAGGGCCCTATTGATCCCCTAAGGATTATTATTTATTTATTTATTTTTTTATTTCAACCTTCCGGGGTTTTTGGGGGCCTTAACGTGCTCAAAAACTCTTGAAAATTGGCACACACATTGGAATCCGCTGTCATTAGGATGCCGCAGAGGCTGGGACCCGGGCGTGGCACAGGGGCTCTATGGCGCCCCCTGGAAAACAGTCAGAAATCTTGATGTATATCTCACACATACTTGTACGTATTCATATGAAACTCGGAACACATATAGAGCTCATTGAGCCGAACAACTTTAATGCTGCATATCATAGGCTCCGCCCAACAGGAAGTCGGCTATTCAGGGCCGTTTCAAAAGTGCATGCTCTGGAATTTGATATACTCCTCTGAGGACTTCCAACCGATTGCCACCAAACTAGGTGAACATGATCTCAAGACATTGGGGATGCTAAATTGCGAAGAGATTTTTGATATCTCGAACGGTTTGCCCGTGGCGAGGCGATGAAGTTTATGGCGAAAAATGAGACACAGGAAGTGTCTAATAACATCCACATACATTGCCTGATTTTGATCAAACTTCAGGGATGTGTTCGTTGTATGATGCTGATCGCACAGATGTGACTATTAGGAGTCAAAGTTATAGCGCCACCAACTGGCAGCAGGAATTGTATCATTTTCAAAATGCTTTGAATTCAGCATCTTATTTTTACTCGATTTGCTTCAAACTTCATTAGAATAATGTCAAAACACGGCCGATGTAAAACTGTGAAGGGAATACTGATATCTAAAATACTGTTGCCATGGCAACATGTCAAACTTAAATTCTTTTCTGGTGATTTTGAGGCAGATAACATGTTTAGAATGACATGGAACTCAACACACACATCAGTATTAACGATAGATAGACATTGGGAAAAGCTCATAAATGGGCGTGGAGGAGGCACTTTATAGCGCCACCTTTTGTCAAAAGTGGGGGGGTTAGTTTTAGCTACAGACACCAAACTCAGTACATATATTGTTCTCTTCAAGCCGGACAACTTTCT
>JBCAMP010000300.1:7500-10000 GCA_039654775.1 Spinibarbus caldwelli
ACGAATCGTTTGATATGAATGATTCAGTAAGTCATTTATTAAAACAGGGACTTGCTGCCACCTACTGGCGGTTTTATTGTCATATTTATTTATCCATGACGGACCTAAACCAGCCAAGGTGCCAGCACAAAAACACATTCAGCAAAATATTATTTTTAAATTATCAATATTGACCAAAATTCCTCTATTTCAGGCCCCAGAAGGGGGAAAAAAACATATAAATAATAATTCATTTAATAAAGCCAATTTTTCATTAAATAGAAACCATTTTAAAAACGAGACCAATTGTCTAATCATTGTGTAAAATTAGCCACAGTTATAAAGTTGTCTTTAACTGTGCCACTGTCAGAAATGTACTTGTTTACTACTGTAATTGTTTTGAAGTCACTATAATGGTGGTTAGTTATTAGTATTGTTTAGGATCTTGGTCCTTGCATATTCATATTCAAATTTCTGATTTAGTCATGTCAGAAGTGTGACAAATGAAAACATTTGTCAAAATGATGAAAAGCTAAAATATGAAATAAGCTAATTACCTGACTTCAAGATATTCAAACTATTCGTAGCATGTATATGAAATTTCATTTTAGCATTTTTAAGCATGAAAATTAATCAGTAACTTATTTTATATTCATAATTGTTTGTAGATGGACCTCACACAATAGTGAAGCAACTCCTGAGATGCGTCTTTAAAATATCTCGACATACAAAACACAAGTCAAGTCAAGTCATTGTTATTTATATAGTGTTTTTTACAATGCAAATTGTGTCAAAGCAGCTCTACAGTATTAAACGGGGAAATAGTGTGTCGAAATAGTGTGTCTTTCTCCTCTGGCCAGACAAAACCAGCAGTTTAAATCTATAAGATAAATAAAAAACAACACATTACAAAATAAACAACACAAACTGCTAAAAGTGAACCAAAAATAAGTTCAACAGCAAAAATAAAACCAACAGCATGATCTATTCATGCTGCATTGCATGCTGGGAACCTTTATAGTACATATGCACTGTAGAAACACAGTATGATGCTGTTTGTTTCAAGACATTTCTGAGAGTGCAATTTGATACAAGAGAAGTCCCGCTGTGAAATTACTATGAAAGTAATGCAATTATTATTATACTGTAATTTCACACAGTGTAGGATTGTGGGATATCAAAGGCGTGAAGGATACATCCATGCTGCTTCAAAAAAGTTGATCAGATGAAGGTGTTTTAGTAGACAGGAGGATGTGACACGATCACTGGACTCAGACTTGTTGCCTTCCTACCTCTGTATGCTGTCTGTGGAGGCAGCATTTTTCAGCTTGATGCAGCCTAACATCCCCCTAAACACTAAAAATAAAGGTTCCAAAAGGT
This sequence comes from Spinibarbus caldwelli, assembly GCA_039654775.1. Classification (NCBI taxonomy): domain Eukaryota; kingdom Metazoa; phylum Chordata; class Actinopteri; order Cypriniformes; family Cyprinidae; genus Spinibarbus; species Spinibarbus caldwelli. Next base: position 8,860 of record JBCAMP010000300.1, read on the forward strand.
TCATGAAAATATATTTTCCACTTTAAAGATCCTTCTGTGCAATGGAAAGGTTTCATGGTCCCACTTTATATTAGGTGGCCTTAACTACTATATACTTACATTTAAATTAATCATTTGGTACAATGCACTTGTTGTGTACATACAAGTTTTTACATTGTACTCATATTTTAAAAAATACCTATATGTAGTTACATCTGAAATTAATTTCTGTAATTACATTTATAATTACACTGTTGACCCATCCCTTACACCTTAACCCACCCTTAAACCTACCCATACCACCAAACCTGTCCTAACCTTACCCGTATCCCACCTCAATAGCAGCAAAAGTGTTTTCCAACACAATATGAACACAGTAAGTACATTGTACTTATTTTTGATGTAAGTACATAGTAGTTAAGGCACCTAATATTAAAGTGTGACTGGTTTCATGGACCTGAAAGGTTCTTCAAGGAACCATCAATGCCAACAAACTTTTTTTAAGAGTGCACTACATGAGTATATCCACCAGAGAGAGTTTGTAACACACACACAGAGAGAGAGAGAGAGAGAGAGAGAGAGAGACTGAGAGAGAGAGAGAGAGAGAGAGAGAGAGAGAGAGAGAGAGAGAGAGAGAGAGCCTTTGCCTGAGGTTCTGTAGCCGACTCTGCTCCTGGAGGTCTAGTGCAGAGTTTAACTCCCGTAATTAATTAAAATAATCTACCCTAGACTTTCAGGTTTACTGGAACATTACGGGCAGGAGTGTTGGAGCAGGCTTTAGCTGAAGTCTGCAGAAAGCATGAATACTCATACTTAGCACTGAAGGTATAAAAAATATGTGTTAAATCATGGGTTTGACAACAACACTGTTAATACTCAAATACACACTGATACACTGAATACACTGTTCATACCTTATATCAAGCTCCAATTGGTTTCCTTTTGACACAGGGCTATATTACAGAGACAATCTTACAGTTTACTCTTGAAATAATGTGTAAAATTCCAAGTGATGTATTTTGCTTATAGTTGGCATAAGTTTCATTTATTAAAAAAAAAAAAAAAACATTTTCATAACAGTGAAAATGTCAGACTTTTCTTTGGTGACGTACGCAGGACTTTAACAGCAATTATGCAGTAATTAAGTCCATTAAAACCCCAT
>JBCAMP010000300.1:15000-179674 GCA_039654775.1 Spinibarbus caldwelli
TTTGCTGTGCACACAAACGGATCTCGAACCCACGCAAAAGAGCGATAATCCTCTTTAAAGTACATCGCAAATTTTTTTCTCATTGCTGACAGGTGCTCAGATGCTGATTGAAACAGGGAGGAGAAATCGTGTGACGTGCCTGCATCAGTGATAAACCCTGCATTCCATTCGAAAGGGCTCATCCCTATGCCCTAATCCCTTCAAAGGGGTTTACCCTCTGGAGTGAGAGCTTCGAAGGGTTGAAGGATGTAGGGGACCAAACAACTGTTTCTTGAAGTGCCCTTCTGCGTCATCATACGGAAGCACCGTCATCATGCAAAGAATCTGTGCAAAGGATCATGGGAGCCCGAAGTGTCCATCAGTTGTACCCTTCGAAATCCTTCATTCCGAAGGGCCCTTTGAAGTGACTAGTTTTGAGCACTTCGGTTTGGAACGACCCTTCAATATGGCGGCCATGATTGTTTTCACTCCGAAGTGCCCTTCGGAGGGCGATATATCCCGTTTGGAACGCACCGATTGTCTGCAAGGCTGGGGAACATGTCGCAGTTCCCTCGACTGATGCATCCATGCCAGAGGTCTAGTTTTTGTGTGAAGGCGTGCACTTTGTCTGCAAGGAGCAAATTTGATTTCTGTCAAAAACCACTTTACCTCCTCTCGCAGCTCATACAACCGCTGTAACACCCGCCCCCTGGAGAGCCAGCGAACTTCAGTGTGCAGAAGCAGCTGTTCGTGCCCTGACCCCATCTCCTGGCAGAGGACCCCAAACAAGCGAGAGTTTAGCGGCCGTGATTTGATGAGATTTATCATTTTCACGGATTGGTTCAGCACGGAGTCAAAAAGAACCGGCATTTTTTTAGCAGCTAGTGCTTCGCGATGGACCATCCAATGTGTCCATTTCACAAGTGGAGCTACTTGCTGAACGCGAGCAGCTAGGCCACGCTCACGCCCCGTCATTGCCTGCGCACCATCCGTGCATAGGCCAACGCATCGGTCCCAAGCCAAACCATTTTCACGAATAAAAATATCAAGGACATTGAAAATGGCTTCTCCTGTAGTGTGCGACTGAAGAGGCCGGCAAAACAGGACATCCTCCTCAATCGCCTTGTCCCGCAGCTACCTGAAATAGGTGAGGAGCTGTGCCTGCCCAGCAATATCAGTGGATTCGTCCAGCTGCAGCGCGTAGTAAGGACTCTTTTTTACAAACTCTATCAGTTGCTCTCTGATATCATTGGACATGTCTACAATTCTCCTAGCGACTGTGTTATTGGACAGTGGTACTGCACCGAGTTTGGCTGCTGCATATTCTGCACACAAATAAACTAAATTGACATACTGCAGTTAAATTTCAAAATGTGGTGTTTTTATATTTATAAAATTTGAATACAGTTCAGCAACATACATCACACGACCTGACGACCAAGAGAGCTGACAATTGACCATCACTTAATTTACCATCACCTCACGATTGAAAATGTGACACTGATTTCATATGACAGTTCAACAAACAAGTTAATAATATTAAGTCACTTACATTTTAGACGAAATAATGACTGTTTTGGTCTATTTTAGCAGCGAAAATAGATCCGATGAATCCAAACAAAGATCACAGCATAGCGCATCTCACAGCAACACTCAATCGTGTTTTGAATGATTCAGTGTTTTGAACGAATCGGTTGAGTCAAAGATTCAATGACCCATGCACAAACATCTGTCTCATTCTTGATGAATCGGCCGTTTGAACGAATCGTTTGAATGAACGACTCAATGACTCGCTTAATAAAACCGCTTATCACCTGCATTTGCGCTCACTATCGACAAACCAATCAGATTTGTTCAAAACTCTTTTTTTTTTTTTTAAATCAGTCCAAACACATTTTAATTTTTATTCAGGAGTTATGTATATACAAAACTATAACTTTTTATGACAGTAGTTTAGTGATAAAAAAAATTAGCAATTTTTTTTTTCCAGGTTTTTTTTCCTCCCACCTGTAGCCTACTCGACCCCCCCCCCCCCCCCCCCCCACCCCCCTTTACACTTGCGCATCCATGTTGCTTGGTAACGAACGCGTTTGCGGCAGAATCGCGTAATTTAAAGGGAAACAGCAGATAGATGAATGAAGCCTGTCGCTCAAAGCTTTTAAGTTTGTTGTTGCGCTTGCTATAAAGTCATAGATCACATGATAACGTAAACATGTCGGATCGCATTCATACTCAACGAGATTTGGCTTTAGTGTACGTACTCTTTTAGCGCTCCTTAAGTAAGTACTTATTGAAATTAAGTACCTACTCATTGAGTAGGCGGTTTCGGACGCAGCCTAAATTTATATAAAATTATTTCTTTTATTTTTTATTTTTATTATTATTTATTTATTTATTTATTTATTTATTTATTTATTTAACAAATGCATGGAAACCATTAAAGTACCCCTATTATGGGTTATGAAAGGCTCATATTTTGATTTTGGGAGTCCCACAGGCTGACATGTATACAAGGTCAAAAAACAGTTTCATTTTCTTTGTGCATTCATTTTTACTTTATTGTTCAACGACTCCCAAACGATTCATTTTTCCAAACCCCTCCGGTGATTGGTCGATTTCATTTAAAGCAGTGTTTGTGAGCTTTAAACGCTCCGAAAGCGGCACCTAGTGGCATAGTGGGGTTGGATTATTAATTTTGTGTATTATGCTAAACTTATCATGCACATGAAATGTTAAAATTCTCTACTTATGATAATTCACAAACTATATAACGGAGATTGGCCAATCAGAACTCGGTACCAAGCTGCGCACAAGCGGAAGCAATTTCATAATTTTTCGCGCAAAATGGTTCAAGCGCAACATTTGAAGTTCTTTAAAAAAAAGACAACAGAAGGTATGTTTTTTCCTTGATTATAATTTAAAGACATTCTCCTGACATAATGTATGCGTGACTGTAGGAGAGCTGACATTATCCAACTTAGAGGAAAAAAAAACACGTCTTGAGAGTCCAAAAGCATTCACTGCGCGATGAAGCCCATTAGAATACAGTTAGAATGCCCTTATAATTCCAGAAATGAAACATAAAATACCCATTTATGAGTTTTTACGTTTTTATATTCATCGCACAAGCAATGTACTTTTCTGTATATCAGCACATGTGCGCGAGACCGCAAGCATAACTGTGCTATTAGTTTTACACAACTGTGCATAGCAACACGGTGTTTCATTCCGTGAATGAATCAGTTTTTGAACGAATCGAGTGAGCGAGTGATTCAACGGTATCTTGACATATCTTGATGATGTCGTAATTTATTCTAATTCGTGGAGTGACCACGTAAACTCTCTACGTGTAGTGTTTGCTCGGTTGGCAAAAGCATCTTTAACAGTGAATCTAAAAAAATGTGAATTCGGGAAAGCTGTGGTCACTTACTTAGGTAAGCAGGTTGGGCAAGGACAGGTGCGTCCTATTGATGCCAAAGTTGAAGCAATTGTGAATTTCCCCATCCCCAAATCTAAAAGAGAACTGCGCCGTTTTCTGGGTATGGTCGGTTATTATCGTGGGTTCTGTAAGAATTTCTCCTCTGTTGTGTCCCCTTTGACAGATTTGTTGAGCACGTCCAAGGATTTCAATTGGAGTCACGAATGTGATAACGCCTTCTGCGCTGCCAAATACCTCCTGTGTAGTGCCCCAGTCCTCTCTGCTCCTGACTTTTCAAGACCCTTCAAACTTGAGGTGGATGCCAGTGCGTTAGGGGCAGGTGCAGTCTTGTTACAAGAAAGTGAAGCTGAAATCGACCACCCTATGTGTTATTTAAAAAAAAAAATAAAAAAAATCTAAAACACAGCAGCGTTATATTACCATTGAAAAGGAGGCTTTGGCATTACTGCTTGCCCTTCAGCAATTTGAGGTGTATGTCGGTGGTAGTTCCCTACTGTAGTATTCTTATGTTTGGTTCAACCAATCATGTGTCAGAAGCAACATATTCCCTGTTCCTATTGGCTGTATTCACTGTCAGTCTAGGTAATACAAGTTAATCAGACATTTTGGGTGTGTTCTCACTGCTGAGGAGTTAGTTAGCACTCATGTTGCGTAGCTGAAAAGCGCTAATAAAAAACTATGTTAAAGCTGATTATGCGTGCATTCAGAGCCTTCATTTACACGTCATAATCATAGAGAAAACACGACATGGTGTCAGAGTAAACGGATGATATACAGAAAAGATGGATACTGCTGGAATCCCAATGCCCACGATGAACTGGGAGGCAACTAACCTGCCCGAGGCATGGCGCAAATTTCAACAGCACGCAGAGTTGATGTTCAGCGGACCCCTAAAGAAAAAGGGTGAAGATGAAAAATGTAGTTATCTTCTCCTATGGGTCGGAGAAAAGGGCCGAGACATTTTCAATACATGGTCACTGTCTGCAGACGAAGCAAAAATCTTAAAGTCATATTACGACCGCTTCACAACATATGTTGAGCCCAAAGCGAATGCGATATTTGCACGTTATAAATTCCATGAAAAGGTGCAGGGAGAGCGCGAGCCCTTCGAGCATTTTGTGACAGATCTACGTCTACTTGTCAAAGACTGTAACTATGCAAATAGTGACGAGATGATCCGGGATCGCATTGTGTTCGGGATACATTCGCCGAAAGTGAGAGAGAAACTTTTGAATGTGGGCTCCGAATTAACGCTCGAAAAAGCGATAGATGTCGCTAGATCTCACGAGTTGGCTCAAGCACAGTTAAAAACCATCGCAAGCAGCATGAATACATCACGTGAACATGCAGTGCACGCAATCTCCGGCCACACATCAAAAGGCTCAGTTTCAAAGCAACGTAACGCCAAGTATACAAAGAGATACAGCAAGAGTCCGCAGCCTAGAAATGCTCCTTCAGTGTACCCCAAAGGATGCGGCTACTGTGGAAGCAAGCGTCATGTTGATCGCTCTCACTGTCCTGCAAAAGGAAAGGTGTGCAAAGTATGTGGTAAATTAAACCATTTTGCAAAAGTTTGTCGCTCTAACTGTGAAAAAACTGTTCATGCAATAAGTCAAGAAGGTTCAGACCAGCTTGAGGAGTGTGATGAGCTGTTTATTGACTCAGTGACACAGAGCAAACAGAGCTCAGATACGGAACAGGCTTTTGTGAACATTAAAATAGGTCCAAGACAGCATGAAATCAAGTTCAAGCTGGACACGGGATCCTCAGCTAACGTCATACCCCTGTACGAGTACACCAAATTGGACATGCAGTGCACGTTGCAGCAGACATCTCGTACCCTGTATGGTTATGGTGGTGAACGCCTGGTGGTAAAAGGCAAATGCAACCTGAAATGCAAGCATAAAGACATTGAGATGGTTATGACATTTTATGTAGTCAATACAAATGCGCCTCCTGTCCTAGGACTAAAAGGATGCATAGACTTTGGCCTCATTAAGATGGTACTGTCAGTTACAGAAACACAGACAGAGGTGCCTGTCTTGGAGAAGTTTGCAGATGTTTTCAAGGGGATTGGACTGTTTCCGGGTGAGTGTACCATACACTTGGACCCGCATGCAACCCCAGTAGTTCACCCACCCAGACGTATTCCTCTTGCATTACGCAGCCGTCTTAAAGAGGAGCTGGAGAGCATGGAAAGACAGGGTGTTATCGTTAAAGTCACAGATCCAACCGAATGGGTTAACTCCATGGTTGTGGCCGAAAAACCACGCACAGGTCAGCTGAGGGTGTGTCTGGACCCAAGGGACCTTAATAAGGCCATTAAACGACCCCACTACCCATTACCTACTCTTGAAGACATAACATCCAAGCTTGCTGGTGCCCAATATTTTAGTGTCCTAGACGCTAGATCGGGTTATTGGGCCATTAAGCTCACTGAGGAGTCGTCAAGGTTAACTACATTCAATACGGTTTTTGGGCGTTACCGTTTCTTACGCCTCCCCTTCGGACTGATTTCAGCTCAAGACGAGTTCCAGCGAAAAATTGATGAAACGTATGAAGGTTTGAATGGGGTCATGGCCATAGTCGACGACATTCTCATTTATGGAAAGACCAAAGCTGAGCACGATGAAAACCTCCATGTTATGCTTCAGCGTTCAAGAGAGAGAGGAGTCAAGCTCAATCCAGGAAAAAGCGTGATCTGTGCTACAGAGGTGAGCTATTTTGGGCATCTTCTCACTGCTGAAGGGGTAAAGCCGGACCCGGCCAAAGTCGCTGCTGTGAGAGACATGGAACCGCCTAAAGACAAAGGAGAACTCGAGACAGTGCTAGGTATGATCAATTACCTCTCCAAATTTGCACCTGGCCTTTCCGATGTCAACGCACCACTGCGACAGCTCCTCAAGGAGTCAAGTGAGTTTGTTTGGGACGGCCAACATGACAAAGCTTTCAAGAAGATGAAAGAGCTACTCACATGTGAACCAGGCCCAGTCTTAGCCTATTTTGATCCGCACAAAGAGCTCAGATTACAGGTCGACGCCTCCAAGTACGGACTCGGGGCAGTACTGATGCAGGATGGAAGACCTATCGCATACTCATCAAAGTCCCTCTCTGAGAGCGAAATTAATTATGCTCAAATAGAGAAAGAACTCTTTGCTATACTGTTTGGCTGTAAGCGTTTCCATCAATACATCTATGGCCGCCAAGTTGTTGTCGAGAGTGACCACAAGCCCCTTGAGTCAATAATGCGGAAGCCTCTGGCATCAGTTCCCCCAAGGCTTCAGAGGATGATCCTTCAGCTCCAGAAGTACAACTTCACCATTATACATCGACCAGGCAAGGACATCCCCGTCGCAGACACATTATCCAGAAAGTCATTGTCTGACCAGGATACGAGCCTCAGTGAGGGAATGGATATCCAGGTGCACACAGTGTACAGCAGCCTTCCCGTCAGTAACTCAAAATTGGAGGAAATCAGAGCTCAAACTGAAAAGGATCCGCAGTTTCAGATACTGAAAGGAGTCATACAAAGAGGCTGGCCTGAGGAGAAAAGAAAGTGTCCCTTGAGTGTGTCTGAATTCTGGAACCACCATGATGAGCTTTCATACCTGCATGGAATAATCTTCAAAGGTGAGAAGATTGTCGTTCCCACTAGCCTTCATCAAGACATGCTGTCACGCATACATGCCAGTCACCTGGGCATCGAGAAGAGCAAGCAGAGGGCCCGTGACATCATGTTCTGGCCTGGGATGGGGAGAGAAATTGAGAACATCATCAGCAAGTGCTCGATCTGCCTCACGTATCGCCCCTCCAACACCAAAGAGCCCATGATCAGTCACAAAATCCCAGATAGGCCATGGCAAGTAGTGGCTACCGATTTGTTCACCTGGAACAACGAGGACTATCTTGTGACAGTTGATTATTACAGCAGATATTTTGAGCTGGATAAGCTCCACAGTACAACCTCTGCTGCTGTGATAAGCAAGCTAAAGGCTTCTTTTGCACGGCACGGTATCCCAGAAGCTGTCATCTCAGACAACGGCCCCCAGTACAGCTCTGGTGAGTTTGAATCATTTGCCAGAACATGGGAATTTACACATACCACCACAAGCCCATACCACCCACGAAGTAATGGGTTGGCAGAGAAATCTGTGCACACTGCGAAGATGTTGCTGGGAAAAGCTAAAGCTGACAAAAGTGACCCATACATTAGTCTCCTGGAGTACCGCAACAGCCCTGTTGATGGATTCAAGTCCCCAGCCCAGCTGTTGATGAGTCGCCGTCTGCGGTCAACCTTACCCAATACCAATCAACAGCTCCTGCCAAAGGTTGTCAGCTCTAAAGATGTCAGAGCAAAGAGGCTGCACAAGCAACGATACCAAAAGAGCTACTATGACAGATCGGCAAGACCCTTGTCTCAGCTCAAGGATGGACAGGCAGTTAGAGTGCAGGAGCAAGGATACTGGAAGCCAGCTGTTATTGTCAGAGCAGCCAACACGGAGAGATCTTATCATCTGCGTACTGCTGATGGACAGGAGTATCGACGAAACAGACGCCACCTCCTGGACACAAAAGAATCTCAAATTGACAGTTCTGACGTGTCAGTAAGGCATGAAGGTGCAGAACTGGGTGCAACACCAACCAACAGTATACCACACAATGACAATCCACACACACCTAACCACACTGATGGGCTGCCCAAATGCACCACTTACAGAACCAGATATGGACGACAGATAAAGCCCAGGGTCATTCTGGACCTGTGATTGTACAAGGGTGTAGGCGGATCGCTGCCCTTTCAAAAGAAAATGTAATGTTCAATGCATTCTAAATGTTCAATACAGTTTATATTCATGTGTATGTGACAATCTGTTGGATATGTGAATATACACAGTTTATTTGCATTTCAGTCTAATAGTTATTAGCATACTAATCGTGCATATACTTTTGAAAACTGAATTCCTTCCTTTTCTTAATATGTTATGTAGTATTTTGTACTCTACTTATTCTAAAGAAGGGGGATGTAGTATTCTTATGTTTGGTTCAACCAATCATGTGTCAGAAGCAACATATTCCCTGTTCCTATTGGCTGTATTCACTGTCAGTCTAGGTAATACAAGTTAATCAGACATTTTGGGTGTGTTCTCACTGCTGAGGAGTTAGTTAGCACTCATGTTGCGTAGCTGAAAAGCGCTAATAAAAAACTATGTTAAAGCTGATTATGCGTGCATTCAGAGCCTTCATCTACACGTCATAATCATAGAGAAAACACGACACCTACCTGTGACCGTTTACACTGACCACAATCCCTTGGTCTTCCTCCTGCGCATGGCCAACTCGAATCAAAGGCTGATGCGGTGGTCTTTAGTAGTTCAGGGTTTTAACATTGACATACGCCACAAGAAGGGTACTGAAAACGTTATAGCTGATGCTCTTTCAAGAACTTGAAGAAAAAAATATTGTTGACGTTTGTTTTTGTCAAAATGGGATTTTGACTTTTACGGGTGGGGGTGTTACGTTGAGACGTATGTGGTGTCTATGCATCTCTCTCTCTCTCTCTCTATCTCTCTCTCTCTATCATTCTCACAGATGGCCACGCCCTAATTGAACACGCCGGTACGTGCCCCGTGGTTGGTCGAGGCTGGAACTGCATCTTTCAAAAACTCAGCGATGCTGGTCCGGGTGTGGGATGTTGTTGATGGTGTTGCTGTTTGAAATTGTGTTTGTTGTTAAGAAAAGAGAGCTAAACTCTGTATAGTGACTTTTTGTGTAAATATTGTGAACTCGGGTTGATCTTTTTCTTTTCTGTTCACTTTACCCACCAAGTGTTTTCGTTGTTTTTTTGTAAGGTTTTCAACAGATTGTTTTTGTTTTTTTCTCTTTAAACGTGGCTGAGTATTTTCGCCCGTTGTTGTAAATACTGTAAATACTACTTCACGTCTGCACGGAAGCTGTAGGGGTTGGGTGCCACTTTCTTTTGGTAATATTCGTTTTCTCCTGTTTTTCGGTTAGAAAGGGAGTTAGTTCAGTCCCTGTATTTTTGTTTGAACTTTTTCTTTCTAGAGTGTTAAGATTCTTTGGGTAAAAAGGTAGTTTCAATTTTTGTTTATTATTTTGGCCTTGGCCCAACCCTGAAGCCCATTCGCTTCCTATTCTTTTTTTTTGTGTGTGTGTGTGTGTGTGTGCTGTTCATTGCCATTGAACTTGACCAGTAAAAAAAAAAATAAAGAAAGAACGAAAGATCACAACACTCCGGTGCAAAGACATTTATTTATGTTATTCTCCTAGACCCTAGACCTGGGACGTAACACCATTCAGATGATCTCACTTGTTTCTATTGAATCAGCCGTTTTGAACGAATCGTTTGATATGAATGATTCAGTAAGTCATTTATTAAAACAGGGACTTGCTGCCACCTACTGGTGGTTTTATTGTCATATTTATTTATCCATGACGGACCTAAACCAGCCAAGGTGCCAGCACAAAAACACATTCAGCAAAATATTATTTTTAAATTATCAATATTGACCAAAATTCCTCTATTTCAGGCCCCAGAAGGGGGAAAAAACTTATAAATAATAATTCATTTAATAAAGCCAATTTTTCATTAAATAAAACCTTTTTAAAAACCAGACCAATTGTCTAATCATTGTGTAAAATTAGCCACAATTATAAAGTTGTCTTTAACTGTGCCACTGTCAGAAATGTACTTGTTTACTACTGTAATTGTTTTGAAGTCACTATAATGGTGGTTAGTTATTAGTATTTGTTTAGGATCTTGGTCCTTGCATATTCATATTCAAATTTCTGATTTATTCATGTCAGAAGTGTGACAAATGAAAACATTTGTCAAAATGTTGAAAAGCTAAAATATGAAATAAGCTAATTACCTGACTTCAAGATATTCAAACTATTCGTAGCATGTATATGAAATTTCATTTTAGCATTTTTAAGCATGAAAATTAATCAGTAACTTATTTTATATTCATAATTGTTTGTAGATGGACCTCACACAATAGTGAAGCAACTCCTGAGATGCGTCTTTAAAATGTCTCGACATACAAAACTCAAGTCAAGTCAAGTCATCGTTATTTATATAGTGCTTTTTACAATGCAAATTGTGTCAAAGCAGCTCTACAGTATTAAACGGGGAAATAGTGTGTCTTTCTCCTCTGGCCAGACAAAACCAGCAGTTTAAATCTATAAGATAAATAAAAACAACACATTACAAAATAAACAACACAAACTGCTAAAAGTGAACCAAAAATAAGTTCAACAGCAAAAATAAAACCAACAGCATGATCTATTCATGCTGCATTGCATGCTGGGAACCTTTATAGTACATATGCACTGTAGAAACACAGTATGATGCTGTTTGTTTCAAGAAATTTCTGAGAGTGCAGTTTGATAAAAGAGATGTCCTGTTGTGAAATTACTGTGAAAGTAATGCAATTATTATTATACTGTAATTTCACACAGTGTAGGATTGTGGGATATCAAAGGCGTGAAGGATACATCCATGCTGCTTTAAAAAAGTTGATCAGATGAAGGTGTTTCAGTGGACAGGAGGATGTGACACGATCACTGGACTCAGACATGCCTTGTTGCCTTCCTAACTTTGTATGCTGTCTGTGGAGGCAGCATTTTTCAGCTTGATGCAGCCTAACATCCCCCTAAACACTAAAAATAAAGGTTCCAAAAGGTTCGTGAAAAATATTTTTCCACTTTAAAGATCCTTCTGTGCAATGGAAAGGTTTCATGGTCCCACTTTATATTAGGTGGCCTTAACTACTATGTACTTACATTTAAATTAATCATTTGGTACAATGCACTTATTGTGTACATACAAGTTTTTACATTGTACTCATATTTTAAAAATACCTATATGCAGTTACATCATCAGAGACGCGTCTCAAAGCGCTTCAACACCGAATTTGCCTCTTCTTACTCTTGTCCCGACATATACATACAAAATTATGTCAAAATACCGGTCTTGGAGAGCATCCTCGAAAAAACTGTTGGTTATTTCTAAATTGAAAGTAAACAATGTGGAAAGAAATTAGATGTGTATCATTATAATGGATGCATTGTCTCTTAAAGTGACCGCACCTAATTTACTTAGCTGCTGTCGGTGTCCTTAATGTTAATCCAAGAAAATGAAAGAAAAAAAAAATCACTCACTGCTCTTGACTGAATTACTTTGTAGTTTTAACAAGAATTAATCCACAGTCAAACCAAAAATTATTCAGACACCAGATGTAATTTTTATTTTATTTTTTTATTTTTTTACTAGTGAGTGCAGGACACTGTACACTCTAAAAAACGCTGGGTTGTTTTTTTTTAACCCAATTGCTGGGTTATGCCTGTTGGGTCATTATGTTGGGTTGTTTTTCCAGTGTTGGGTAGTTTTTGTGTAACCCAGCTGTTGGGTTAGTGGCTGGGTCAATATCACTGACCATTGAAACTATGCACCCCTCCCCCTCCCTCCAACGAAATAACCCAGCGCGCGCACTTTAACCCAGCTGTTGGGTTACAGTCAAAGCGCGGGCTTTTCATTCTCCTCAAGAGAGAGCGAGTCCTCAGCGCCGCCGATTTAGTGGACTTCTTCAGTGAAATTAAGGTTTGTATACATTTTATTCCATCTATAAAGTCTTAATTGTGTTGTAAATTATTTTATTTCACGCAACGCAACATACATACGAGATGTCAGTCAGCTAACGTTAATTGCGTCAGCAACGCGTTTCGCGTGATGGAAATGTCTTGCCTTACATAAAATAAACTGATTTTATTCGTTATAATACTGCTTCTAATTAATTCGGATGTTAAAATATGTTCTCAAAACTCTGTACTGTTTGTTTATCGGCAGGTTATGAAGTCAGTCGCGGCATCTTTCAGCTACGACCCAGCTAACAGGGAACGTTCTCCTAACTTTGGCTAACGTTCTCTAAAGGTTCTCTCAAAGTTATCAAAAAACGTTCTTGCAGTAACGTTATTAAAACGTTTCCTTAACGTTATCTGCAATTTATAAACGTTCTAAAAACGTTTGCATAAAAACGTTATAATTGCATTGTTAGTGGAACGTTCTAAAAATGTTAGAATAAAAACGTCATCATAACGTTGTTAGTGGAACGTTCCAAAAACGTTAGCATAAAAATGTTATCTTTCCCTTGTTAATGGAACGTTCTAAAAACGTTAGCATAAAAACGTTATAATTGCATTGTTAGTGGAACGTTCTAAAAACGTTAGCATTAAAACGTTATCATTGCGTTGTCAATGGAACGTTCTAAAAACGTTAGAATAAAAACGTTATCATTACGTTGTTAGTGGAACGTTCCAAAAACGTTAGCATAAAAACGTTATCTTTCCCTTGTTAATGGAACGTTCTAAAAACCTTAGCATAAAAACATTATCATTGTGTTGTTAGTGTAACGTTTTAAAAACGTTGGCATTAAAAACGTTATCATTGTGTTGTTTATGGAATGTTTTAAAAATGTTAGCATAAAAACATTATCATTGTGTTAGTGTAATGTTTTAAAAATGTTGGCATTAAAAACATTATTATTGCGTTGTCAATGGAAGGTTCAAAAAATGTTAGAATAAAAACATTATCATTGTGTTGTTAGTGGAACGTTCTAATATAGTACAATGAAAATCAGAATAATGAAACTAGTATAATGAAAAATAATAACTCAAATAATACCTCATTATCAGTTAACATTTTTGGTATTTCAGTGTAAATTGAACAATGAATATTCTTAGAGTTAACGTAATTTTTCTGTTCTTGAGGTTGCAAACAATTTTTCTAATAATATTAAGTTCACTACTTAAAGTTGGCTTGTTGTATGTATTGTTAGTGAAATATTCTTTAAATGTTACAGCTGTGACATTTCACATTTAAAATAAAAACAAAATTATATCAATGAGTCCATCAATCAGATAATTAAAATCTAACTTGCAGTGTCACTATCAAAATATAAAGTGTCACACTTTATTTTCTCTGACACCATACATGTCAGATTTGTTTTTTCTTCTTCTCAGTCGCTTTGGCTCATTTATCAGATCAGAAATGAAATTCTCAACTACTTGTTCAAACTCCACATCATCTAGTATCTTGTGCACATCATAAAAGCAGTTTCTCATTCTTTTGAACAAGTTTCAAATGCTTGGTACATTCATGCACTTGTATATGTACAATTGCATACGTTATCAAATTGCTAGTGTTATGTTGCTCAAATATGGTTCTCTGTCAAATTGACTTAACCCTCACAACATCTATCATTATTTCATCACATTAGCCATTCATTGCAAAATGGTGAGCTACTGTAGTTACAGCTAACAGGGAATGTTGTCGTAACTTTGGCTAACGTTCTTTAAAGGTTCTCTCAAAGTTATCAAAAACGTTCTTGCAGTAACGTTAGCCGAACGTTTTGTTAACATTATCTGCCCTTGATAAACTTTATAAAATCTTTAGCATAAAAACGTTATCATTGCCTTGTTAGTGGAACGTTTTAAAAACGTTATTAAAAATATGTCTTGACAAAATGAGTCGTAATTTGCATAGCAACTTAATTTGTTTATCTAATGAAACAAAGAATGACACAATCCAGTGGCCTTTTCCCCCTGGCCTGAGAGAGAAAAAACGTTTAGTTTAAAATTAAAATCTTACAATGTGCTTAAAAGTCAGAAGACACTTTATTTATTCTCAAACTGTTTTTCTGATATTTGCAATAACAGTGAAGGAGAAAATGCACTTGCGAAGTATACATTATTATGATCTTAATTCCCCACGAACTCATCTACGTGTAGCGTGAAAAGGTGGGCGTGGCTTTGGAGCGTCCGTGCGCGTCAATCAAACACTTCAGCGGGAAGAACACAGCTGCCAAACATTTACAGAGAGACGACGCCTGTCAGGTAAGTTCTGTGACTTTTGTTGGATATATTATGAATAAAAAACGTTTATTATCACACTGATGATTAGCTTAGATTTGCAGCAAGTGCTGCTGTTTTGATGAAATTATAGCTAGGTGATCGATTTGCCTGAACAAGCAAAAGCGGTTACAAGAGTTAGTAAACAAATGTATAAAACAGGAATAAAGGCTAAATTTTTGTAGAAGTCGTTAGACTCGCTGTTTCTCAGTGTCTAGTTCGCTCTTTCTATGTAGCATAACTGATTTTCATTACGCCGTTTTCTTGCCGAGTTATTAGCGAGATTAGTTTATGAATATCCCGCGCATTTTCCCTGCTGTTTTCCGTTCATGTAAAAGTTTAAAGTCATTTCGTCACAGTGAAATCCATGCACTTAGATATCAGCTTTTTGGATCGACTGCACAGCGCCTGACTTTTTAAACGACTCTTACGAGTGGATTAAGGAAAAAAAATGTGAAAATGGAAGGTTAGTCCATTACCACTTTTTCTTAAATAAAACTGACCCTACATACATGGCGCTATAGCCGATGTCCAGACTAAGGTTTTTTTTTTTTTTTCTCTCTCTCTCTCGAGGTGTATATTATAAAAGTTGTGAAATATTTGCCTGCTATGGTATTAACGTTAATTCTGCTGCTGCGGTCTGTCGTCGCTCGTCAATGTTATAATATTTGAAATGACCAATCAGATCAAAGAAGGCGGGCTTCATGTTCACAGAAGCCGAAGATGCTGAGCGCGAATTTCAGTTAATGGTCATAAAGTGCGGGATAAGATGTTAACTAAATATTTAATATTTGAGAGCTGTTTTACAATACAAATGTTAAACATCAGGTTTGCAAACTAATAAATTCTAATTTCGCCATTTTTAAATTTAATATAGGCCTATTTTCGTGATGTATAATGTAATAATTCGTTCTGTCAATGTGAGGATGCAATATATATATATATATATATATATATATATATATATATATATATATATATATATATATATAAGGCATAAGATTAATAATGTAAGTGCACGTATTGTGAATTAATTTAACACACTAACCCCCGGTTTCACAGACAAGTCTTAAGCTAGTCCCAGACTAAAATGCATGTTTGAGCTGTCTCAACTGAAAATATCTTGCTCTGACAAATCTTAAAATATGTCACTGTCATTGTTCTGTGTCAAGATGCACACCTGTAATGTTTTCTTCTAAGGCATTTTTGTAAAAGTTGCTTAAATATCTTAATTTAACTAAGGTCTAGTCCTGGCTTAAGGTAAGCCCTGTTTGTGAAACCGGGCCTTAGTTACCAAGATTTTCAGGAAATTATGATATGCGAGACATATATCATTTGACCTTATGTTTACTTTCTTCACTGACACAGACTAGAATCACTATTATCAAAGCTCAGTTTTAGGAGAGGAAGAGACGGGGCAAGATAAGGAGACAGAGAAAAACAAACAGTGATGGAGATGAGGAGAGAGCAGGTATTGACAAATAATCTGCCCACGTGGTTTTAGATCAGAGAAATCAATTTTTTTTTTTTTTTTACATTTGCGACCTCTAATTATAAAACCCAGTGCCTATAGTATCACCAACTGTGGTAATATAACAGTTTGTTAAAATGTTTAGAATGCAACCCTAGATCTTTAGTAATTTTGTACAAATGTCATAGTAAACATGATTATTTATAAATTATGAACAACTAAAATAATTTGCTAATTAATTTTAATTTCAAATGAATTTCGTCAATTTAAGTGGACTTTGATATCAAGTGTTCAGTAAAAACAGAGCAGTGGTATCTCAATGTATATTTTATCAATAGTTAAAAGCTATTGAAGTTTTCTGCTATGTCAATGCTGTTTCATCAATAAATTATCACAGTTTCTAATTTGTTTTTTTTCCCTTATTCTCTTGTCTTTTTCAGTGGTATTTCAACAATCACTTATGGAGTCTGATCGGGACTGGTATGACCATTTTTACCCTTTTTATGAGGACAGAAGTGTCTCACGTTTCGGTTTTGATAAATCATTCAGCCGTAGGATAACATATGTTGTCAGCTCAGGAAAAGATGTAGGAAATTGAAGAGAAGAATAGCTTTAATCAGTGTGGTTTAAATTTGAGTGTGTTTGTAATTTTTAGATGCCCGTCAACACAGTTTTGGAAAAAGTCTTTGAGGAGCTGATATCTGAAACTTTGCACCGCATCGAGATCAGTCTTATCACAGGTTGGTGTCTTTCTGTTTTGAATTGGTGTATAGTTAATGAGATGCAAACCAGTGTAAGATTAATGGGAGAGTGATGTTAATACATGTAAACTAATATTATCTTACATTAATATCTTACATAGTATAAAATAAAAATATTTCAGCTGTTTTACATGTTGTTGATTGTAAATGATTGTAAAATTTCAGTAGTCCAACACCAGTGAAATTTCATGGTGCTTGACACCAATGTCGATGCCATAGCAAAACTTTTGGAACTATTTAACTGTTTGGAGAAAAAAAAAGAAAGAAAGAAATTAGTTAATTATGATAACATTAAAACATGAAAACGGCATGTAGACTTCAAATATTGTTTATCAGTGGGTACCAAATTATACTACTGGTACTGGAGAAAAGCTGGTATTGTTACATTTTTAAAATGTCAGTATCAGCTTGATACCAAAGTACCGGGACTTTTGACAATAAGCTAAGACAAAGATTTCATTACCAAATATGACTAATTGCTTTTCTGCCCAGTGCAACTAAATATTTTGATCCAAGCACAAAGTGAACAGGCGGTGCAGTCCACTGATCTATATATATGACTGGATCGCTCATTGCGTTCTAAACTGCCAACAGTGAAGCCACCGGAAGTGTTCGATCCGCCATCTTACTATTCCCTACTGGCAGAGAGCACCATTGAATCACAGCTAAAACACTGACCTAATATCACCCGATTTGAAGCGAATCAGTCACACGGGATTAGTTTTTATGTTAGGTGTATGTAAATTCATTTTTACTTCAGATGTTATCGGCAATGTTTATGATCTTTTTGGGCAGGATAAGCGATATATTTAAATCGTTTAGGTGGGTGTGTCTGCTGCGCCCTGCCCTGCCGACACAGGTACGTTAACTGATCCAACACAAAATATAGCCAAATTATTTATGTACGTAATTATTCAGGAATTATTAAACATGAACGTATTAGTATCAGAAATTGATTTGAATATTAAATGAATACAATAGCCTCTGTTATTTTATTTCTCCATGTTGTAGACTACTGAAATGAAAGCTTAACTTACCATCTTGGAAATAAAGCTTCATGTCTTTAAATCCGTACTGTGTGTAGTCAGTTATTTTTCTAAATAAATTAATTATGATGTGTATATTTTTAATGTCCTGATTGAGCAGCATCTATTTTAGATACTCCCAAGATCGCGCAAATATGTTTAACTTTACTAGCTTTACACTTTTCCATGTAAAATGTTATATGTTAAATTAATCATTTATTTTACCACCGTTTAAATCATTACCTCCTTCAAAACGAATGCTGTTAACGAAATCATTGTTGAAATATTTGCAGTAAGCCTACTGTACGAATAAAAACACTATAACAAAATTACATAAACAATGAATAACTACAAGGCTAATGAAGGTATGTGTGTAACTTAAGTATACAAAGCATAAATCTTCAGATTTCAGAATGAGCACTTTGTCATTTGTTATATGTTGAGGTTGTGTCCGTCTGATGTTTATCATGTTCATCTGATGTTCGGCTACTGTAATGAACGTAACTTTTTAATAAGCAGGGGAAATTCCCGACATTAAACAAATAACAGTTTACATGCTTAGGGTGTTTGCATTGTAAGAATGTACAGGGATACTTCAGATTTAAAAACGCTGACTTGTTAGGTGATGTTTTCTCATTAAATTCGTATGATTTCCTATTAATTCAATGGAATGTATTGGAATAGTGGGGAATACCAATATGGCGGTGCGGCGGCTTCACTTTAATGACGTCATGAGCAATCCAGTTGTCTAGTATAGATCCGTGGTGCAGTTCCTTCAGTTATGAGGGATTCCATGTCAGTGATTCAGTGACTTGTTCACAACATGAGTCAATTGTCCCACCAGAAATGGTCTGCAGAAATGGTCACTTTACAGATGTTTTAACAAAAACAATTTTATGAATCAAAATCACTACCACTATTTGGAAAGCTATTTTGCAAAGACATAGAGTGATGCAATACGTATAGTGAAGCATCCCAGTGCTTTTATTCTAAATCTTACCAAGCATTAATACAACGCTGTCTTCTTTTCTCCCTGCAGTATCACCCAAGATCGTTTTGAGATTCTATCCTGTTTGATGGCCTAGTATCTGAAGACGTCATAAACTCCATCATTTAAAATAATTGTCTTTTATATAAGTGTATATTTTAATATATATAATTTATATTCTTTTATACAATTTTTTTTTACATGTTTCTAGGTCATTCAACAACTCAAATTCTTAAATTTAATTCTCAAGATCTGAAAATTTGGTTTGAAGTTCTAAAATTCTTAATTGGTTCTTGAGTTTTGTTGCTGCAACTTGAATCTTGAAGATGCTTTTATTTTTTTTTCTTCATATTGTTTAAAGGCACAATATTGGATTGTTTGATATTAGAACATGACGGAATGTATTAACTTTTAACTAATGTGCATTGTATATAACATTTAATATTTCATACATTAGAGCAGTTTAAATGTATTGAATTGATTCTTGGTACATATGTCATTGATTTCAGTTGAAATCCATACTTGACTACATTTCAAATTGCTTTTATTCATTTCTGTGTTTCTGTCTAGACTCAAATTAAGACATGTCTATTTTAAAAGAATTGGAAAAGTAATATCTTTATAATTAGACTTTACTTTAATAACAGTATAGTGTTCCCTTACTTTCATGTACTGTATTGACCACTTATATTTCATTGTTATTAGCTTTCCATTGTACTATTTCTAGACTATTTTGTAAGTCTTGAAAGTTTGATAACACTGTTAGTGAACATTTAGCAAACATCTGTAACAGTAAATAAATATTACATAATCTTACATAATGTGTCAACTTAAAAAAAAAAACTTTAAGAGAACATTAAAATAACGAAAGAATGGAACATTCTAAAATGTTTTGTGAAACATTCCTAGAACGTTAATATAATGGGAAATAGAACGTTCTAATAACATATTGAATAACGTTCCTAGAACGTTAATATGAGATACTTACGTTATAAGAACGTTTATGTAACGTTCCCATTAAGTTATAAAAATGTTATTTCTGAAAGTTCTTAGAACGTTAAAAACGTCCAGTTTTTTAGACGTTGTATTAACGTTCTTATTTGGTTATAAGAACGTTATGTAAAACGTTATTAGAACGTTCCAAATTCGCATTATAATAACGTTCTAAGAACATTAATATGAGAGACTGGAACGTTCTAATAACGTTTTTAATAACGTTATTAGAACGTTCCAAATTCTCATTATAATAACGTTCTAAGAATGTTAATATGAGAGACTGGAACGTTCTAATAACGTTTTTAATAACGTTCTTAGAACGTTATTATAATGAGAATTTGGAAGTTCTAATAACGTTTTACATAATGTTCTTATAACCAAATAAGAACGTTAATACAACGTCTAAAAAACTGGACGTTTTTAACGTTCAAGAACTTTCAGATATAACGTTTTTATAACTTAATGGGAACGTTACGGAAACGTTCTTATAATGTAAAATTGTTAGCTGGGCACCTCGTTTGGATTATTGCTCTGCCTTGCCCCATTGGATATTGTTCGCCGATCGTCGACCCACGCTTGCCCTAGGACTACTCTTTGTCTTGTCCCTGCCATACCTGTTTGCCACTGTTTCGACCCTGCCTGTATTTATGACCATGTCTTTAAATAAAAGCTTGCATATGGATCCGCACGACTCACGTCTCATCAGCCCCGTTACAGAATACTCGGCCATACAAGGATCCAGCGGCTTTTCATGTGGACATTGGCCAGGTATGGACACCGAATTTCTACTGTTACACTTCAAGCAAGGTACCCGATCCCTTGAGGAGTGTATTGAGGAATATTTAATTTTAGCAAATGACTCTGAGTTGCCGGACAGTTTTTTAATTGATTTATTTTGTGACGGCGTTAATCAACCGCTCAGATCAAAGCTTCTCCGAGAGGGTCCGCGTTCATCATTAGCACAGTTCATGGACTTTGCTTTGCTGTCTGTGGGCTCTGTGTTCACTGTGGGTGTCGCGGAGGAACACGACACCGCACTCACTCATGTCAGGGCGGCCGCAACGACGCTCCGTCATGTCACAGCTGTCATTCCTGACCCAAGTCTCATCTCAGCTGATCTGCCAGAGTCTCGTCACGTCTCAGCTGATCTGCCAGAGTCTCTTCACGTCTCAGCTGATCTGCCAGAGTCTCTCATTTCACAGTTATTCATCCAGAATCTCAGCACGTCACAACGGATCATCTAGAGTCACGTCACCTCCTTTCTGCTGCACCCAGTTCCTCAAGATCAGTCCTTCATTATCTTAGTATGATATCCAGTGTGAAGGATGGAGGTGTCAGTGGTATCCGTCTGTGATTCCTTGTCCTGCTCTGTCACGGCTATGGAGGCCGTCTGTGTACCCTCGTCCTGTTCTGTCGCAGCCAGAAGGGCTGTCCCTGAACTCTCGTCCTGCCCTGTCACGGCCACAGAGGCCGTTTTTGAACATTTGCCCTGCTCTGAATCGGCTGAGGAGGCTATCTCTGAACACTCGCTCCCTTCTGAACCTGTTATTTGCGACACTAGTCCAGTCACGACCCCAGAGATCTTACCTGAGCTCCCTGTGGGCTCTTGTAGCCCTGTCACAGCCCAAGGACCCACTTCTGAACCCATAATCCTGCCTGTCTTGAACCCAGAGACTGTAAATGCATCCCATGTATTTCACATTAACTCTGTCACTGCTATAGAGACTATTCATGAACTGTCAACCTGTCATATTTCAGTCAGTGAACCGGTTTATGAACTACTTACTCGTTCAGTTGCCACCAGGGAAAACACTGATAGACTTCCCCTGTTCCCTGCCCTAGTCCTTGTGTCTGTGCATGTTGTTTCTCCTCCTTGTGTCTCAGTTTCCCCTAGGTCCCAGTCTCTGCCATGGGCTTCTGCCCCGTCTGCTCCGCCGTGGAGGTCGTCTGCTCTGCCGTGGTGGTCTTCTGTCCTGCTCTGGGGGTCTTCTGCTCCACCTGTTCTGTCTGCTCCGCCGTGGTGGTCAACTGCTCAGGTCTGGTGGTCTTCTGCTCTGCCATGGTGGTCTTCTGCTCTGCCGTGGAGATCCTCTGATCCGCCCTGGTGGGCTCCTGTCCCGTCTGATCCACCCTGGTGGGCTCCTGTTCCGTCTGCTCCGCCTTGGTGCCCTGTCCTGCCGGCTCTGCCTCAGTCCCCAGTCTCACTTCCACATGGACCTGGCCCTCCATCCCTCACCCTGTTCCGCCTCCGCTCCACCACCCTCCTGGATTGTACTGAGTGTGGAGCGTCTGGAAGCCGCTCCTTGGGGGGGGGGGGGGGGGGGGGCTCTGTCATGAATCGGGTCCATGGACTTCCATTTGTTCGCCACCAGAGGTCACCCTTCCATCACATTGACTCTCACACCACACAGACTGTCACACACTACCCCGGACTTCATTTCCCAGCAGCCATTTCCCTAATCACATGCTCACACCTGATACCCATCTCGCAATCACACACACTACTTAAACCATGGACTTCCTCTGTCAGATTGCCGAGTATTGTACGCAAATATCCTAGTGATAGCTACCCTACGAAGCCCTCTGAGTTGTCTTAGTCTTGCCTTGCCTGTTTTCCCGTCCCTGCCATACCTGTTTGCCACTGTTTCGACCCTGCCTGTATTTATGACCATGTCTTTAAATAAAAGCTTGCATATGGATCCGCACGACTCACGTCTCATCAGCCCGTTACATTTATATAGTGCTTTTTACAATGCAAATTGTGTCAAAGCAGCTTTACAGTATTAAACGGGGAAATAGTGTGTCGAAATAGTGTGTCTTTCTCCTCTGGCCAGACAAAACCAGCAGTTTAAATCTATAAGATAAATAAAAACAACACATTACAAAATAAACAACACAAACTGCTAAAAGTGAACCAAAAATAAGTTCAACAGCAAAAATAAAACCAACAGCATGATCTATTCATGCTGCATTGCATGCTGGGAACCTTTATAGTACATATGCACTGTAGAGACACAGTATGATGCTGTTTGTTTCAAGAAATTTCTGAGAGTCCAATTTGATACGAGAAGTCCCGCTGTGAAATTACTGTGAAAGTAATGCAATTATTATTATACTGTAATTTCACACAGTGTAGGATTGTGGGATATCAAAGGCGTGAAGGATACATCCATGCTGCTTTAAAAAGTTGATCAGATGAAGGTGTTTCAGTGGACAGGAGGATGTGACACGATCACTGGACTCAGACATACCTTGTTGCCTTCCTAACTTTATATGCTGTCTGTGGAGGTGTAGCGCCCTCGCCACCTGATGAGGGGAGATGTGAATAGTTAATAAAACACAGGACACGGAGCTGCTGCTTCACCATCAGAGTCTCTGTATTTTCTGAGCAGCGCGCCCCCTCCCCAAACAGGTGAACACTTCCCAGGGAAAAACAATCAAGCAATCAGTGAATCATTCAAGGCTGAGCAGGGAACATTAATTGTCACAGATAAGACCCTATAAAGTGCATTCAAAAAAATACATTCACTTGTTTTAAGTTCAGTGTTACTCTAATATAATTTATTTACCTTTTTTCTTAGTTTTACACATTTATTTATTAATTATTAATTATTACTTTCCTTTTTTTTCTCTTTTTTAAATGACCACAGAGGCAGCATTTTTCAGCTTGATGCAGCCTAACATCCCCCTAAACACTAAAAATAAAGGTTCCAAAAGGTTTGTGAAAAATATTTTTCCACTATAAAGATCCTTCTGTGCAATGGAAAGGTTTCATGGTCCCACTTTATATTAGGTGGCCTTAACTACTATATACTTACATTTAAATTAATCATTTGGTACAATGCACTTATTGTGTACATACAAGTTTTTACATTGTTCTCATATTTTAAAAATACCTATATGCAGTTACATCTGAAATTAATTTCTGTAATTACATTTATAATTACACTGTTGACCCATCCCTTACACCTTAACCCACCCTTAAACCTACCCATACCACCAAACCTGTTCCTAACCTTACCCGTATCCCACCTCAATAGCAGCAAAAGTGTTTTCCAACATAATATGAACACAGTAAATACATTGTACTTATTTTTGATGTAAGTACATAGTAGTTAAGGCCACCTAATATAAAGTGTGACTGGTTTCATGGACCTGAAAGGTTCTTCAAGGAACCATCAATGCCAACAAACTTTTTTTTAAAGAGTGCACTACATGAGTATATCCACCAGAGAGAGTTTGTAACACACACACACACACACACACACAGAGAGAGAGAGAGAGAGCCTTTGCCTGAGGTTCTGTAGCCGACTCTGCTCCTGGAGGTCTAGTGCAGAGTTTAACTCCCGTAATTAATTATAATAATCTAGCCTAGACTTTCAGGTTTACTGGAACATTATAAACAGGAGTGTTGGAGCAGGCTTTAGCTGAACTCTGCAGAAAGCATGAATACTCATACTTAGCACTGAATGAATAAACAATATGTGTTAAATCATGGGTTTGCAACAGCACTGTTAATACTCAAATATACACTGATACACTGAATACACTGTTCATACCTTATATCAAGATCCAATTGGTTTCCTTTTGACACAGGGCTATATTACAGAGACAATCTTACAGTTTACTCTTGATATAATAAGTGTAAAATTCCAAGTGATGTATTTTGCTTATAGTTGACGTTTCATTTATTAAAAAAAAAAAAAAAATCATAAGAGTGAAAATGTCAGACTTTTCTTTGGTGACGTACGCAGGACTTTAACAGCAATTATGCAGTAATTAAGTCCATTTAAACCCCATCCTTCCACCATCAACTGCAAGATCACATTTATATTTGAGTGTAACACCAATCAAAATCAATCAAATCCAAAAATCAGTCAAAATCCAGTCAACAACAGATGAATAGAACCAAGACCTGCTCTACATTTTTTTATTTTTTGATAATATAATACAAAACAATAAGAAATGTGAAAAATGTTTTAGAGTAGCTTGAACAACAGTTTGAGTAGATGTTTTATCGATGAATGAGACCCTTTCCTTTGATTACAGTGTTATTATTGAACCATAAAATGCAAAACAATGAAAACAACTAATTCTTGTACCTTAATTGATCTAAAAGCAGAATGAGATTTAACTGTGATTTTCTGTTGTTACAGTCAGTTTAACTGGTAAGATCCTCAGAGGGGATGTTGTGCAGCGATTATATAAGAATGGAAAGACAGTCTCAGTGAAGGTTGTTGTGAATGAGCGCAGACAGATGTTAGTTAGAGGATCAGAGAAGGACACCTTTCCTCTGTTACAGTCCAGCTGAACTCTCACACGCTGCAGCTTCTCTTTAACAGTCAAGAGAGTGAAGCGTTGATCTGGGGATTGTGAGTAGTATTTGTTCTCCATGTACCACACACACCAGATATTACTGTTAAAGAAAACCTCTCCCTTCCTTTGGTTTGATGCTGTGGTTATTCCAAGAATCCAGCATGTATTGTCTCTAACCTCCACATCCCAGCAGTGTGCTCCTGAGTTAAAGCCCTCAGAACCCAGAACACATGGATACCTGTCAAACCTCTCTGAATTACGAGGAAGATTTTGACCTACATTACTGTTCGACACACTGGTCAGATCAGCAGAGACTGTGAGAGAACCATCTGCTGTGTTTGGATCTAGAGTCAATGGAGCTGCAAAGAGAATAAAATCAGATTAGAGGATGAAATATGATATATATTAGAAATACAAACCTATTACATAAACATAGACCATGAGGAATAGACTGTGTTTTGTAGTCATCATGAGTTTGCTGTATGATCTGATGATCTTATGAAATACAGTTCAAATTCATAGAACTTAAAGTGATTATTAGATGTATTTTTATCAAATGTGAATCTGTCTGTATTTGTGTATATCTGAAATATTCAATCTTTTGTACTAATGTCAGATTTATTAGGCTCACTGTGTTTGAGAGTTTCCTGCATCTTCTTCCAGACTCTGAAGCGCAGGTTACTCAAGTAATGTGGCACATGAATCAAAGCTCCAGAACTCATCTGTGGATCCGGCTGTGAGATCTGGACTCTGGAAGAACATTCAGGATCAGAACTGCAGTGGATTTGAGTTCAGATCCACTGAGAGAAGAAACATGAGCAGCTCAACTCACCTTTCCATCGTGATGCTAAAGTTCTGGAAAATAGAGAAGTTTGAAAAACATTTTAATAACTCATAAGACTTTACTTAATCATAAGAGTTTATTTTCTCATTGTTGAGTATCTATATAATTTAAGAGTTTGATCATTGATTAGGTAATTGACATGTTGTTTTGTGCACAAACAATGAAGCTGAATTCAGTTGTCACCTTCAGAAAGCAGACGTCACTGGCTTTCATCATCTCCTCCGTGTCTTTGATTGTGTGTGAAAGAGCTGAGATGTGTCTGTTCATCTCCTCCAGCTTCTCCTTCATCATCTGCTGCTTCTGCTCCTCTTCATCTCTCAGTGCAGTGATTGTAGCTTCTTCTTCATCTCTGAGAAACTGATGAAGCTTCTCAAACTCCTCTTTAATCTGACGCTCTGTGTGCTCAGCTTGAGACTGAAATCACATCACATTCACTTCAGTCAGCTCTGCTTTAACACTCGCTCCACTAATGTCCATCATAAACTCTTTACTCCATATCCTCACCTTGATGTGTTTCACTGTTTTATCACACTCTGCTTTCATTTCTTCTGCATGTTTGAGTTTGTTTTGTAAAGATGTCAGTGCTGTATTCAGCTCCTCCTACAAGTTAAGATAAAAATCTGTGAAACTAGTTCAGAGGTTTAGTATGTTTGGATGTTTTTAGGTATTGTTAATATGTTGTATGGTCATATGGTCAAACAGTCCCATTTGTGCCTGAAATTTTCAGGTCATATATATTTGTAAATTATTTAACTTGTAAAGGATGAACATTCAATTGTGTACACAAATATTACTGTGTTTAGCATATGAAATGAAAGACATTTTCTGATCATACCTTGTGAGATGAAAGCACTTCTCTGATGGGTCTGAATGTGTGATTGACATGTTTCTCTGAGTCTCTGCACACTAAACACACCGGCTGTTTGTCCTCCAGACAGAAGAGTTTGAGTTTCTCACTGTGTAAACTGCAGATCTCCTCAGATCCTGATGAACGCCTCTCATTTCTCTCCTTTATCAGTGAATCACACAAGTTTTTTAACGCTAGATTACGTGGAGGCTCCTCTTTTGAGGATCTTCTTCTGCAGACAGGACACTCCTGAGTTTTCTTGGTTTTCCAGAACTGTTGAAGACACTCTTTACAAATACTGTGACTACAGGACAGAAGAACAGGATCCTTGAAGATTTCACAGCACACGGGACAAGAAAGCTCTTCCACAGATTTTGAGTCCATTTCCTCTTCTTGTAAAAGCTGCAACGACCTACAATTTAGTTTCACTTTCTGAACACTTTGAAAAGTAAATAACAATTATAATTATAATCAAAATCTATTTCGTGCCATAAACTTCTCAAAAATATCCTCATTTATAGTGTCCTCCTCTGATCTCCACAAAACTGACTCTTTTTGGTTTTCTGTATGATATGTAAAGGAGAAATCATAAGACTAGTCACTTCCTGATAGAGTAAAGGATGTGAGAGGGTGGAGTTTCTGATTAGATTTAGGATGTTCTGTAGTTTTATTTTAACTTAATTTGTGCTTTCATCTCCTGGACTCAGACAACTGAGAAAACACACACACACACACACACACACACACTCACACACACACATATATATATATATGTGTGTGTGTGTGTATATATATATATATATATATCAAACTAAAGAAACTATATGGAGAATAAAATATGTTAGTAATTGAAAGAGAATTAAATCATATATAGGCTTTATTTATTTATTTATTTATTTACAAAAAAAGTTAAATTATAATAATTAATAAATAATTATTAAACAACAAATTCTTGTTTCTAGAGCAATCCAGGACCCTTCCTCAGTGCAGCCTTTATTTATTTTTATTTTTTTTATGCAACCTTGACTTTTAAAAACAAAACAACAACATCAACATGGTATTCTGAGATTCATATCTATGATGGTATTATCATTGGCTTTTAGGCTTTTTTTTTTTTAATCTAATCATAAATTAAATTTTCAAACAAACAAATTTATATGATGAGGCAGTTTATTTGGATTTTCTATTTTGATGACTCTTTGACTGGTGTGTCGTGTAAGATCTGTAGTTTTGATCAGGCAGTATTTTAGACAGCTGACGCAGAGGTCCTCAAAGGAACAGCGCATGTGACGCATACTGCGCGCGGGAGCTTGTTTTGTAAAGATGTCAGTGCTTTATATGGGAGCCCCTTACCCCTGTCATCAAGGCATCAAACTGTGCAACAAACACAACAGAAAAAATAAATAAATAAATAAATAAAAATTACAAAAAATCATTCATAAGCTGAAATGTGTACTCTCTCTCTGTCTCTGTCTCTCTCTCTCTCTCTCTCTCTCTCTCTCTCACACACACACAGCTTGACATACATGCTCAGGACAACTTCTGTAATTCAGTAATCCTACTGTGTGTGTACAGTATGTACATTGTGCACTGCTGTTCAGTTGGCATGTTTGGGGCCAAATTTCTTTGTATTTTTGATACTTTTTAAAATATATAAAACAACTTATTTTATTTGGATGAATTTGTCTGTCTTTTATCAGATTTACCAACTGTTATAACATCTCTAGTACTTTCCTTTCAGGAAGCCAAAGCTAAGTTAAAGTTTCTGGTTACAGAGCAGTTGGAGAGTGTTTTTTGACTGAATCAATAATACTTTAGCATGAATTTGGCTATATTCCCCAACATCAGCTCTCACTATCTTTTCACAGGCAAGTGATTTCGTCCAGGAATCTTAAAATCGGAAAAAATAAATAAATAAATAAATAAATGAAGGGGTTACCTACAGCAGGGGTTCTCAACCTTTTGCAAGCTGGGCCCCCCCAAAGCTGGTTCATTGCAGTTGGGGCCCCAGTGCCGCCCCCCCCATAATAATATTATTATTAATAATAATAATAATAATAATAATAATAATAAAAATTATTATTATTATTATCATCAGTAGCGGTAGGTAGGCCTATTATCAATACTAAGCTATTGTTATAATTGGCAGTAGCACCAGACTTCTGAGCTTGCAGACATTATTATTATTATTATTATTATTATTATTATTATTATTATGAGTAGTAGTAGGCCTATCATCATTACTAGGCTATTGCTATATAATTATATGAGGTTACATGCTTTATTGTTGTTGTTGTTGTTATTATTATTATTATCATCAGTATAGGCCTATTATCATTACTAGGCTATTGCTATAATTGGGAATTGGCACCAGACCTCTGATATTAATTTATGCTTTATTACTGTTATTATTACTAGGCCTAATAGTAGGCATCATCTGCATTTTTTACAGAAGCTTGCAGGTAGGTGATGTTAATGTGAGACCTGAGCCTGCTTTGCCTTGCGAAGATCCTCAATTCTTGGCTCAATGTTTGATAAACATAGCCTCAAATCGTCCTCGATTTGTGCACGATTGCGGTATTTCGTTTTGAGTGCAGTCATTTTTGAGAATCCTGCCTCACACAAATATGTCGACGCGAAAGTAAGGAGAATCTTCAAGGCGACATCACAGAGTTCAGGATATTCCTGCATCAATGCTGCCCAGAATGACGAAAGAGGGCAGGAGCTAAAGAGTTCCTTCAGTCTACTGTCACTCTTCAGCTCAATAAGCTGTTCCTGCATATCAATTGATAGCTCGTTTGCTGTGCACACAAACGGATCTCGAACCCACGCAAAAGAGCGATAATCCTCTTTAAAGTACATCGCAAATTTTTTTCTCATTGCTGACAGGTGCTCAGACGCTGATTGAAACAGGGAGGAGAAATCGTGTGACGTGCCTGCATCAGTGATAAACCCTGCATTCCATTCGAAAGGGCTCATCCCTATGCCCTAATCCCTTCAAAGGGGTTTACCCTCTGGAGTGAGAGCTTCGAAGGGTTGAAGGATGTAGGGGACCAAACAACTGTTTCTTGAAGTGCCCTTCTGCGTCATCATACGGAAGCGCCGTCATCATGCAAAGAATCTGTGCAAAGGATCATGGGAGCCCGAAGTGTCCATCAGTTGTACCCTTCGAAATCCTTCATTCCGAAGGGCCCTTTGAAGTGACTAGTTTTGAGCACTTCGGTTTGGAACGACCCTTCAATATGGCGGCCATGATTGTTTTCACTCCGAAGTGCCCTTCGGGGGGCGATATATCCCGTTTGGAACGCACCGATTGTCTGCAAGGCTGGGGAACATGTCACAGTTCCCTCGACTGATGCGTCCATGCCAGAGGTCTAGTTTTTGTGTGAAGGCGTGCACTTTGTCTGCAAGGAGCAAATTTGATTTCTGTCAAAAACCACTTTACCTCCTCTCGCAGCTCATACAACCGCTGTAACACCCGCCCCCTGAAGAGCCAGCGAACTTCAGTGTGCAGAAGCAGCTGTTCGTGCCCTGACCCCATCTCCTGGCAGAGGACCCCAAACAAGCGAGAGTTTAGCGGCCGTGATTTGATGAGATTTATCATTTTCACGGATTGGTTCAGCACGGAGTCAAAAAGAACTGGCATTTTTTTAGCAGCTAGTGCTTCGCGATGGACCATCCAATGTGTCCATTTCACAAGTGGAGCTACTTGCTGAACGCGAGCAGCTAGGCCATGCTCACGCCCCGTTATTGCCTGCGCACCATCCGTGCATAGGCCAACGCATCGGTCCCAAGCCAAACCATTTTCACGAATAAAAATATCAAGGACATTGAAAATGGCTTCTCCTGTAGTGTGCGACTGAAGAGGCCGGCAAAACAGGACATCCTCCTCAATCGCCTTGTCCCGCAGCTACCTGAAATAGGTGAGGAGCTGTGCCTGCCCAGCAATATCAGTGGATTCGTCCAGCTGCAGCGCGTAGTAAGGACTCTTTTTTACGAACTCTATCAGTTGCTCTCTGATATCATTGGACATGTCTACAATTCTCCTAGCGACTGTGTCATTGGACAGTGGTACTGCACCGAGTTTGGCTGCTGCACTATCGCCTATCATTATTCTGCACACAAGTCAAGTCAAGTCACCTTTATTTATATAGCGCTTTTAACAATACAGATTGTGTCAAAGCACTTAACAGTATCAAATTGGAGGATAGAGTGTCAGTAATGTATAATAATAAGATTAAACACTCAATTTTCAGTTAAAGGCATTTCATTATTGAATTCAGAGATGTCATTGTCTAGCTCAGTTTAGTTTAAATAGTATCTATGAAATAAAATTGACGTTAATCGTAAAAAATTAAGTGTCCCCAACTGAGCAAGCCAGAGGCGACAGCGGCAAGGAACCAAAACTCCCTCTGTGACAGAATGGAGAAAAAAACCTTGGGAGAAACCAGGCTCAGTAGGGGGGCCAGTTCTCCTCTGGCCAGGATATTATTATTTATTTTTTTACTTATTGTTTTAATTAAATGTTAAATGTATAAATGTATTATATTTCTATTTTTATATTGTTGCAATTTCTAACAATAATAGTATTATGTAGTTAGGTATTTTATTATATTTATAGTTATTTTGTTTAATTTTAAGTTCTATTGTATTTAAGTCGAGGTCTTCACTGGGGATATGTCCCCGGGGCTCATCCAGGTGTCCGGCCTCCGCTGACGATCAGGGTCGCAGACATCATCTCCCGGCGCCGATCCACCATCTGATCCGGACACGGACTGAGAAACAGAATAATAAAGAAACAGACAAATATTACCGTAGATGCCATTCTTCTTACGATGTAACGAGTACATCGTGTGTTATGAGGAGTGTTCCCGGTTCCGGTTGATCTAATTAATGCAGCCTAACAATCCTTTAAGGGATTTGAATAATAGAAGTGTATTAGTGTGTTATGTGTAAGCCAGGTTAAAGAAATGTGTCTTTAATCTAGATTTAAACTGACAGAGTGTGTCTGCCTCCCGAACAGTGTTAGGTAGATTGTTCCAGAGTTTAGGCGCTAAATAGGAAAAGGATCTGCCGCCCGCAGTCGATTTTGATATTCTAGGTATTATCAAATGGCCAGAGTTTTGAGAACGCAGCAGACGTGGAGGACTATAATGTGATAAGAGCTCGCTCAAGTACTGAGGAGCTAAGCCATTCAGGGCTTTATAAGTAATTAACAAGATTTTAAAATCTATCCGATGTTTGATAGGGAGCCAGTGCAGTGTTGACAGAACCGGGCTAATATGGTCATACTTCCTGGTTCTAGTAAGGACTCTAGCTGCTGCATTTTGGACCAACTGTAGTTTATTGATCAAGCGTGCAGAACAACCACCCAGTAAAGCATTACAATAGTCTAACCTTGAGGTCATAAACGCATGAATTAGCATTTCTGCATTTGACGTTGAGAGCATAGGTCGCAATTTAGATATGTTTTTGAGATGGAAAAACGCAGTTTTACAGATACTAGAAACATGGCTTTCAAATGAAAGATTGCTATCAAACAGCACACCTAGGTTCCTAACTGATGAAGAAGAATTGACAGAGCAGCCGTCAAGTGTTAGATAGTGTTCTAGGTTATTACATGTGGGGTTTTTAGGTCCGATAATTAACACCTCTGTTTTTTCAGAATTTAGCAGTAAGAAGTTACTAGTCATCCAGTTTTTTATATCGACTATACATTCCGTTAGTTTCTCAATTTGGTGTGTTTCACTGGGCCGTGAAGAAATATAGAGCTGAGTATCATCAGCATAACAGTGAAAGCTAACACCATGTCTCCTGATAATATCTCCCAAGGGTAACATGTAAAGCGTGAAAAGTAACGGCCCTAGTACTGAGCCTTGAGGTACTCCATACTGCACTTGTGATCGATATGATACCTCTTCATTTACTGCTACGAACTGATGGCGGTCAGATAAGTACGATTTGAACCATGCTAAGGCACTTCCACTAATGCCAACAAAGTTTTCTAGTCTATTCAAAAGAATGTTGTGGTCGATAGTGTCGAATGCAGCGCTAAGATCCAGTAGAACTAATAAAGAGATACAACCACGATCAGATGATAGAAGCAGGTCATTTGTAACTCTAATGAGAGCAGTCTCAGTACTATGATACGGTCTAAATCCTGACTGGAATTCCTCACAGATACCATTTTTCTCTAAGAAGGAATATAATTGTGAGGATACTACCTTTTCTAGTATCTTTGACAGAAAAGGGAGATTTGAGATCGGTCTGTAATTAACTAGATCTTTGGGGTCAAGTTGTGGTTTTTTAATGAGAGGCTTAATAACAGCCAATTTGAAGGTTTTGGGGACATATCCTAATGACAATGATGAATTAATAATAGCCAAAAGAGGATCTATGACTTCTGGAAGCAGCTCTTTTAGTAGTTTAGATGGAATAGGGTCTAACATACATGTTGTTGGTTTAGATGATTTAACAAGTTTATACAATTCTTCCTCTCCTATAATAGAGAATGAGTGGAATTGTTCCTCAGGGGATCTATAGTGCACTATCTGATGCGATACTGTAGCTGACGGCTGCATGGTTACAATTTTATCTCTGATAGTATCGATCTTGGAAGTAAAGTAGTTCATAAAGTCATTACAGCTGTGCTCTTGGGAAATGCCAACACCTGTTGATACTTTATTTTTCATTAAATTAGTGACTGTATCGAATAAATACCGGGGGTTATGTTTGTTTTCTTCTAGAAGAGATGAAAAGTAATCAGATCTAGCCGTTTTTAATGCTTTTCTGTAGGATAGGGTACTTTCCCGCCAAGCTATACGAAATACCTCTAGTTTTGTTTTCCTCCAGCTGCGCTCCATTTTCCGGGCTGCTCTCTTTAGGGTGCGAGTGTGCTCATTATACCACGGAGTCAAACTGTTTTCTTTGATCTTCTTTAAGCGTAAAGGAGCAACTGTATCTAAAGTGCTAGAAAAGAGAGAGTCCATAGTTTCTGTTACATCATCAAGTTTTTCTGCGCTGTTGGATATGCTGAGGAATTGAGATAAATCAGGAAGATTACTTACAAAGCAGTCTTTTGTGGTAGAAGTGATGATTCTACCATACTTGTAACAAGGAGTAGAATTTACAGTTTTAGCTATATGGAGTTTACACAAGACTAGATAATGATCTGAGATATCATCGCTTTGCTGCAGAATTTCAACACCACTAACATCAATTCCATGTGACAGTATTAAATCTAGAGTATGATTTCGACAATGAGTAGGTCCTGAAACATGTTGTCTAACCCCAATAGAGTTCAGAATGTCTATGAATGCTGATCCTAATGCATCTTTTTCATTATCGACATGGATATTAAAATCACCAACAATTAAGACTTTATCTGCAGCCAGTACTAACTCAGATAGAAAATCTGAAAATTCTTTAATAAAGTCTGTGTGGTGCCCTGGTGGCCTGTACACAGTAGCCAATACAAACATCACAGGGGATTTATCACTAACACGTGTTTCTCTAGATAATGTTATACGCAGCACCATAACTTCAAACGAGTTATACTTAAAGCCTGCCCTCTGAGAAATACTGAGAATATTGCTATAAATTGTAGCAACACCTCCCCCTTTACCTTTTGGACGTGGCTCATTTTTATAGCAGTAATCTTGGGGGGTAGACTCATTTAAAGTAATGTATTCATCTGGTTTTAGCCATGTTTCTGTCAAACAAAGCATATCTAGCTTATGGTCAGTGATCATATCATTTACAAATAGTGCTTTTGTAGAAAGGGACCTGATATTCAGTAAGCCAAGTTTTATCAATTGTTTCTCTGTATTGTAAACATTTTTTATTTGTTGAACATCAATTAAATTGTTACTATTACTTTGGTTTGGACGTTTTCTGTATTTTCTAGTACGGGGAACAGACACAGTCTCTATAGTGTGATATCTAGGTGAAGGAGTCTCTATGTGCTGAGAATTAACTGACTTCTGTGACGTTAGGCGGCTAGCAGACGGTCGGTTTATCCAGTCTGTCTGCTCCCTGACCTGGGCCCTAGTTAGTCAAGTACGAACTCTAAGACTATGTGCCATATTTCTAGAGAGAAGAGCGGCACCACCCCAGGAGGGATGAACACCATCTCTTTTCAACAGGTCAGGTCTGCCCCAAAAACTCTTCCAATTGTCTATGAAACTTACGTTATTCTGCGGGCACCACTTAGACATCCAGCCATTGAGTGACGACAGTCTGCTATGAATCTCATCGCCACGGTAAGCAGGGAGAGGACCAGAGCATATTACAGTGTCTGACATCGTACTTGCAAGTTCACACACCTCTTTAACATTATTTTTAGTGATCTCCGACTGGCGAAGTCGAACATCATTAGCGCCGACGTGGATAACAATCTTACTGAATTTACGTTTAGCATTAGCCAGCACTTTTAAATTTGCCAAGATGTCAGGCGCTCTGGCTCCCGGTAAACATTGGACTATGGTGGCTGGTGTCTCTATTTTCACGTTCCGTACAATAGAATCGCCAATAACTAGAGCACTTTCATCAGGTTTCTCAGTGGGTGCGTCACCGAGTGGGGAGAACCTGTTTGATGTTCTGATCGGAACGGAAGAGCGGTGTTTTGACCCACGACTATGCCGCCTCACAGTCACCCAGTTGCCCTGCTGCACGGGCACAACCGGAACCGAACAATGTACAGGAGTCCCTGAGGTAGTCGCATCCAAAGCAGTATCTACAGCCCTCACATTCTTACTATCCTCAACTAAAGTTTGGATGCGTGTCTCTAGTTCTAAAATCTTCTCTGTCAGCCTAACTATTTCCCTGCATTTATCACATGTGAATCCCTCGTCGCCGACAGAGAGAGATAAACTGTACATGTGGCATGAAGTGCAAACAACAAGAGAAGGAGAAGCCATTACTCACCTTGATTGATGAATGATACCAACTTAACTTACCACTTACCACTGTTGTTTGATGAACTTGTGAAAAACGGAGCGAGAGAGAAATAAAAACGGAGCGAGAAAAAAGAAAACAATAATAGGCGCGAATAGAAACGTGAATGGAACCGCGAGTAACAAGCTAACCGGCTAACGCGCTGCACGCGCGCTGCACTCGCGGTTTTAAAAGCGAACGATCAAATTAGTTAGATTAGTTTGATAGATAATACCAGAAATATGGTGGGAATTAAGTTATATATTATCACTTTAAACAACAGAGAGTGAAAGTAAGGTAAAGATTCAATAAAAAAGCGGAGCTACAATCGCAAACCTCTCAGCAGCACAACAGACAGGAACAGACTGAAGCAATCGATAAACTAATACAATTTATAACACAAATAAACTAAATTGACATACTGCAGTTAAATTTCAAAATGTGGTGTTTTTATATTTATAACATTTGAATACAGTTCAGCAACATACATCACACGACCTGACGACCAAGAGAGCTGACAATTGACCATCACTTAATTTACCATCACCTCACGATTGAAAATGTGACACTGATTTCATATGACAGTTCAACAAACAAGTTAATAATATTAAGTCACTTACATTTTAGATGAAATAATGACTGTTTTGGTCTATTTTAGCAGCGAAAATAGATCCGATGAATCCAAACAAAGATCACAGCATAGCGCATCTCACAGCAACACTCAATCGTGTTTTGAATGATTCAGTGTTTTGAACGAATCGGTTGAGTCAAAGATTCAATGACTCATGCACAAACATCTGTCTCATTCTTGATGAATCGGCCGTTTGAACGAATCGTTTGAATGAACGACTCAATGACTCGCTTAATAAAACCGCTTATCACCTGCATTTGCGCTCACTATCATCGACAAACCAATCAAATTTGTTCAAAACTCTTTTTTTTTTGTATTTTAAATCAGTCCAAACACATTTTAATTTTTATTCAGGAGTTATGTATATACAAAACTATAACATTTTATGACAGCAGTTTAGTGATAAAAAAAATTAGCAATTTTTTTTTTTTCAGGTTTTTTTTCCTCCCACCTGTAGCCTACTCAACCCGAGTAGGCGGTTGAGTAGGCGGTTTCGGACGCAGCCTAAATTTATATAAAATTATTTCTTTTATTTTTTATTTTTATTATTATTTGTTTATTTATTTTACAAATGCATGGAAACCATTAAAGTACCCCTATTATGGGTTATGAAAGGCTCATATTTTGATTTTGGGAGTCCCACAGGCTGACATGTATACAAGGTCAAAAAACAGTTTCATTTTCTTTGTGCATTCATTTTTACTTTATTGTTCAACGACTCCCAAACGATTCATTTTTCCAAACCCCTCCGGTGATTGGTCGATTTCATTTAAAGCAGTGTTTGTGAGCTTTAAACGCTCCGAAAGCGGCACCTAGTGGCATAGTGGGGTTGGATTATTAATTTAGTGTATTATGCTAAACTTATCATGCACATGAAATGTTAAAATTCTCTACTTATGATAATTCACAAACTATATAACGGAGATTGGCCAATCAGAACTCGGTACCAAGCTGCGCACAAGCGGAAGCAATTTCATAATTTTTCGCGCAAAATGGTTCAAGCGCAACATTTGAAGTTCTTTAAAAAAAAGACAACAGAAGGTATGTTTTTTCCTTGATTATAATTTAAAGACATTCTCCTGACATAATGTATGCGTGACTGTAGGAGAGCTGACATTATCCAACTTAGAGGGAAAAAAAACACGTCTTGAGAGTCCAAAAGCATTCACTGCGCGATGAAGCCCATTAGAATACAGTTAGAATGCCCTTATAATTCCAGAAATGAAACATAAAATACCCATTTATGAGTTTTTACGTTTTTATATTCATTGCACAATGTACTTTTCTGTATATCAGCACATGTGCGCGAGACCGCAAGCATAACTGTGCTATTAGTTTTACACAACTGTGCATAGCAACACGGTGTTTCATTCCGTGAATGAATCAGTTTTTGAACGAATCGAGTGAGCCAGTGATTCAACGGTATCTTGACATATCTTGATGATGTCGTAATTTATTCT
Source organism: Spinibarbus caldwelli (assembly GCA_039654775.1). Taxonomy (NCBI): domain Eukaryota; kingdom Metazoa; phylum Chordata; class Actinopteri; order Cypriniformes; family Cyprinidae; genus Spinibarbus; species Spinibarbus caldwelli. The sequence continues at coordinate 52,618 of JBCAMP010000300.1, forward strand.
AATTCGTGGAGTGACCACGTAAACTCTCTACGTGTAGTGTTTGCTCGGTTGGCAAAAGCATCTTTAACAGTGAATCTAAAAAAATGTGAATTCGGGAAAGCTGTGGTCACTTACTTAGGTAAGCAGGTTGGGCAAGGACAGGTGCGTCCTATTGATGCCAAAGTTGAGGCAATTGTGAATTTCCCCATCCCCAAATCTAAAAGAGAACTGCGCCGTTTTCTGGGTATGGTCGGTTATTATCGTGGGTTCTGCAAGAATTTCTCCTCTGTTGTGTCCCCTTTGACAGATTTGTTGAGCACGTCCAAGGATTTCAATTGGAGTCACGAATGTGATAACGCCTTCTGCGCTGCCAAATACCTCCTGTGTAGTGCCCCAGTCCTCTCTGCTCCTGACTTTTCAAGACCCTTCAAACTTGAGGTGGATGCCAGTGCGTTAGGGGCAGGTGCAGTCTTGTTACAAGAAAGTGAAGCTGAAATCGACCACCCTATGTGTTATTTAAAAAAAAAAAAAAAAAAAAATCTAAAACACAGCAGCGTTATATTACCATTGAAAAGGAGGCTTTGGCATTACTGCTTGCCCTTCAGCAATTTGAGGTGTATGTCGGTGGTAGTTCCCTACCTGTGACCGTTTACACTGACCACAATCCCTTGGTCTTCCTCCTGCGCATGGCCAACTCGAATCAAAGGCTGATGCGGTGGTCTTTAGTAGTTCAGGGTTTTAACATTGACATACGCCACAAGAAGGGTACTGAAAACGTTATAGCTGATGCTCTTTCTAGAACTTGAAGAAAAAAATATTGTTGACGTTTGTTTTTGTCAAAATGGGATTTTGACTTTTACGGGTGGGGGTGTTACGTTGAGACGTATGTGGTGTCTATGCATCTCTCTCTCTCTCTCTCTATCTCTCTCTCTCTATCATTCTCACAGATGGCCACGCCCTAATTGAACACGCCGGTACGTGCCCCGTGGTTGGTCGAGGCTGGAACTGCATCTTTCAAAAACTCAGCGATGCTGGTCCGGGTGTGGGATGTTGTTGATGGTGTTGCTGTTTGAAATTGTGTTTGTTGTTAAGAAAAGAGAGCTAAACTCTGTATAGTGACTTTTTGTGTAAATATTGTGAACTCGGCTTGATCTTTTTCTTTTCTGTTCACTTTACCCACCAAGTGTTTTCGTTGTTTTTTTGTAAGGTTTTCAACAGATTGTTTTTGATTTTTTCTCTTTAAACGTGGCTGAGTATTTTCGCCCGTTGTTGTAAATACTGTAAATACTACTTCACTTCTGCACGGAAGCTGTATGGGTTGGGTGCCACTTTCTTTTGGTAATATTCGTTTTCTCCTGTTTTTCGGTTAGAAAGGGAGTTATTTCAGTCCCTGTATTTTTGTTTGAACTTTTTCTTTCTAGAGTGTTAAGATTCTTTGGGTAAAAAGGTAGTTTCAATTTTTGTTTATTATTTTGGCCTTGGCCCAACCCTGAAGCCCATTCGCTTCCTATTCTTTTTTGTGTTTGTGTTTGTGTGTGTGTGTGTGTGTGTGTGCTGTTCTTTGCCATTGAACTTGACCAGTAAAAAAAAAATAAAGAAAGAACGAAAGATCACAACACTCCGGTGCAAAGACATTTATTTATGTTATTCTCCTAGACCCTAGACCTGGGACGTAACACCATTCAGATGTTCTCACTTGTTTCTATTGAATCAGCCGTTTTGAACGAATCGTTTGATATGAATGATTCAGTAAATCATTTATTAAAACAGGGACTTGCTGCCACCTACTGGCGGTTTTATTGTCATATTTATTTATCCATGACAGACCTAATCCAGCCAAGGTGCCAGTACAAAAACACATTCAGCAAAATATTATTTTTTAAATTATCAATATTGACCAAAATTCCTCTATTTCAGGCCCCAGAAGGGGGGAAAAAAACTTATAAATAATAATTCATTTAATAAAGCCAATTTTTCATTAAATAAAACCTTTTTAAAAACCAGACCAATTGTCTAATCATTGTGTAAAATTAGCCACAGTTATAAAGTTGTCTTTAACTGTGCCACTGTCAGAAATGTACTTGTTTACTACTGTAATTGTTTTGAAGTCACCATAATGGTGGTTAGTTATTAGTATTTGTTTAGGATCTTGGTCCTTGCATATTCATATTCAAATTTCTGATTTATTCATGTCAGAAGTGTGACAAATGAAAACATTTGTCAAAATGATGAAAAGCTAAAATATGAAATAAGCTAATTACCTGACTTCAAGATATTCAAACTATTCGTAGCATGTATATGAAATTTCATTTTAGCATTTTTAAGCATGAAAATTAATCAGTAACTTATTTTATATTCATAATTGTTTGTAGATGGACCTCACACAATAGTGAAGCAACTCCTGAGATGTGTCTTTAAAATGTCTCGACATACAAAACACAAGTCAAGTCAAGTCATTGTTATTTATATAGTGCTTTTTACAATGCAAATTGTGTCAAAGCAGCTCTACAGTATTAAACGGGGAAATAGTGTGTCTTTCTCCTCTGGCCAGACAAAACCAGCAGTTTAAATCTATAAGATAAATAAAAACAACACATTACAAAATAAACAACACAAACTGCTAAAAGTGAACCAAAAATAAGTTCAACAGCAAAAATAAAACCAACAGCATGATCTATTCATGCTGCATTGCATGCTGGGAACCTTTATAGTACATATGCACTGTAGAAACACAGTATGATGCTGTTTATTTCAAGAAATTTCAGAGAGTGCAGTTTGATAAAAGAGATGACCTGTTGTGAAATTACTGTGAAAGTAATGCAATTATTATTATACTGTAATTTCACACAGTGTAGGATTGTGGGATATCAAAGGCGTGAAGGATACATCCATGCTGCTTAAAAAAGTTGATCAGATGAAGGTGTTTTAGTAGACAGGAGGATGTGACACGATCACTGGACTCAGACTTGTTGCCTTCCTAACTTTGTATGCTGTCTGTGGAGGCAGCATTTTTCAGCTTGATGCAGCCTAACATCCCCCTAAACACTAAAAATAAAGGTTCCAAAAGGTTCGTGAAAAATATTTTTCCACTATAAAGATCCTTCTGTGCAATGGAAAGGTTTCATGGTCCCACTTTATATTAGGTGGCCTTAACTACTATGTACTTACATTTAAATTAATCATTTGGTACAATGCACTTGTTGTGTACATACAAGTTTTTACATTGTACTCATATTTTAAAAATACCTATATGCAGTTACATCTGAAACTAATTTCTGTAATTACATTTATAATTACAATGTTGACCCATCCCTTACACCCAGGGCCGTCGCTAGTGGGGTGAAAGGTGGTGACGATTCTAGGGGCCCACGGCTGAGGGGGGGCCCCCGGCGATCTCAACCGACTAGTTGAGGTCAGCCTAAAAAAGACGCTCAGGACAGTTGATGGGCCACTGCTGCGCGTCGTCACGAAAGCTTGCCGTTTGAGCGTGTTTTAAGCCTTGCCAATTTAAACATTCAAAAGAGTTTAAAGCATTCAAACACAAGACGCGGAAAAGCTCAACTGAGTACTCGCGCGCCGTGTTCGGTGCGCACGCAGAGAGCCGCGTCTCACGGACAGCAACACCGAACGGAGTTCTCCTTCGCGTCCTCCTGCACCTGAACGAACAAATGCAAATCGCAGTTTACACATGCAAACAGAAAATGATGTGAAAGAGCTCAATTCAGCACCCGCGCGCGCTGCAGAGAGACGCGTCTCAAAGCGCTTCAACACCGATTTTGCCTCTTCTTGCTCTTGTCCCGACATATACATACAAAATTATGTCAAAATACCGGTCTTGGAGAGCATCCTCGAAAAAACTGTCGGTTATTTCTAAAGTGAAAGTAAACAATGTGGAAAGAAATTAGATGTGTATCATTATAATGGATGCATTGTCTCTTAAAGTGACCGCACCTAATTTACTATCTGCTCTCGGTGTCCTTAATGTTAATACAAGAAAATGAAAGAAAAAAAAAATCACTCACTGCTCTTGACTGAATTACTTTGTAGTTTTAACAAGAATTAATCCACAGTCAAACCAAAAATTATTCAGACACCAGATGTAATTTTTATTTTATTTTTTTATTTTTTTACTAGTGAGTGCAGGACACTGTACACTCTAAAAAACGCTGGGTTGTTTTTTTAACCCAATTGCTGGGTTATGCCTGTTGGGTCATTATGTTGGGTTGTTTTTCCAGTGTTGGGTAGTTTTTGTGTAACCCAGCTGTTGGGTTAGTGGCTGGGTCAATATCACTGACCATTGAAACTATGCACCCCTCCCCCTCCCTCCAACGAAATAACCCAGCGCGCGCACTTTAACCCAGCTGTTGGGTTACAGTCAAAGCGCGGGCTTTTCATTCTCCTCAAGAGAGAGCGAGTCCTCAGCGCCGCCGATTTAGTGGACTTCTTCAGTGAAATTAAGGTTTGTATACATTTTATTCCATCTATAAAGTCTTAAATGTGTTGTAAATGATTTTATTTCACGCAACGCAACATACATACGAGATGTCAGTCAGCTAACGTTAAATGCGTCAGCAACGGTCGTTTCGCGTGATGGAAATGTCTTGCCTTACATAAAATAAACTGATTTTATTCGTTATAATACTGCTTCTAATTAATTCGGATGTTAAAATATGTTCTCAAAACTCTGTACTGTTTGTTTATCGGCAGGTTATGAAGTCAGTCGCGGCATCTTTCAGCTACGAGTGAAACACGAGGTAGCGGTCTGAAGTTCGCAGTTTCCCCGGGGAATAGCAGCCCATCGACGGCTCAGATTTCAGCGACACACCGGCACAAGAATCGGCACTATTTCGGTTAAAACGGATAACAGAGAACCGTTTAATACACTTGAATTAAAATATTACTTTTAAATGTTATATTTTTATTTCTAAAATGCGTGTTAAACGAGTTTAAATGTATGCAAAGTTGAAATCTATGCTGCCTAATTCAATTTGTCTTATATTTTTGTCTATGGGTGTTTTCACTTATTAATAAATGTTCATGTTTTGATTATTAATGTTGCCTCTAGTAATTCTGTGTCTGCTTTTTAATTTCCAACCCATTTTTGATTCATTTTAAGCCAACAGTAGTAATTTTCAATTAATATTTGAGTTAATTAAAACAACCCAACATGTTGGGTCAAAAATTTAACCCAACTGGCTGAGTTAAAATAACCCAACGCTGGGTTTGTCCATATTTGACCCAGGGTTGGGTTACCAAAATAACCCAAATTGGGTTGTTTTAACCCAGCGTTTTTTTAGAGTGTAGTTCATTTATGTAAGTGAGTATAGAAAAATAAAGTAAACTGTGACATACCCAAAAAAATCTTCATACAGTGGACTACAAGTAAAATTGAAAAATTTGGAACCAAAAATTTAGACAATTTGACCTGAGCATATTTTGCTAAAGTGTTTTTTCTTTAATTGCTAATGATACCTTTTTACACCTCAGACTGAACAAAATTAAGCATTGTTTGGTAATTGGTCAACGAAGTATTGATAGTTGAGTAAATATTGTCATACTAACAGTTTTCTGGATTTTTGGTTGATTGTAATCCATTACATACTTTTCTGTCAAAGTTATCTGACATTATCAAGATGAATTTGTTCTGACACAGTTTAACTCTGAGTTCTTGTCATATTTTATTGCCAGTTTCGAAACTATAGCGAATACACTGTGATAATGTGAGAAATGTGTCTGAATAAATTTTGGTTTGGCTGTATATTTCATTTTTACAGTGAAGACTCTGCAGTGCTATTTTACATTTGATTATTCAGTTTATGTACCTGGACACCTACAAACTTGAAAAAAACTTAAATATTGTGTAAATAGCACAAATAACTAGAACAAGCAAACAATTAAACAATTTCAAACAGGGCCCACGGGTACAACCTGCCCTGGGGCCCCGCAGACCCCAGCTACGGCCCTGCTTACACCTTAACCCACCCTTAAACCTACCCATACCACCAAACCTGTTCCTAACCTTACCCGTATCCCACCTCAATAGCAGCAAAAGTGTTTTCCAACACAATATGAACACAGGAAGTACATTGTACTTATTTTTGATGTAAGTACATAGTAGTTAAGGCCACCTAATATAAAGTGTGACCGGTTTCATGGACCTGAAAGGTTCTTCAAGGAACCATCAATGCCAACAAACTTTTTTTAAGAGTGCACTACATGAGTATATCCACCAGAGAGAGTTTGTAACACACACACACACACAGAGAGAGAGAGAGACAGAGACAGAGAGAGAGAGAGAGAGAGAGAGAGAGAGAGAGAGACTGCGAGAGAGAGAGAGAGAGAGAGAGAGACTGAGAGAGAGAGAGAGACTGCGAGAGAGAGAGAGAGAGAGAGAGAGAGAGAGAGAGAAAGAGAGAGCCTTTGCCTGAGGTTCTGTAGCCGACTCTGCTCCTGGAGGTCTAGTGCAGAGTTTAGCTCCCGTAATTAAACAATTATAATAATCTACCCTAGACTTTCAGGTTTACTGGAACATTATAAACAGGAGTGTTGGAGCAGGCTTTAGCTGAACCCTGCAGAAAGCATGAATACTCATACTTAGCACTGAATGAATAAACAATATGTGTTAAATCATGGGTTTGACAACAACACTGTTAATACTCAAATATACACTGATACACTGAATACACTGTTCATACCTTATATCAAGCTCCAATTGGTTTTCTTTTGATACAGGGCTATATTACAGAGACAATCTTACAGTTTACTCTTGATATAATAAGTGTAAAATTCCAAGTGATGTATTTTGCTTATAGTTGACATAAGTTTCATTTATTAAAAAAAAAAAAAACAGTGAAAATGTCAGACTTTTCTTTGGTGACGTACGCAGGACTTTAACAGTAATTATACAGTAATTAAGTCCACTTAAACCCCATCGCTCCACCATCAACTGCAAGATCACATTTATATTTGAGTGTAACACCAATCAAAATCAATAAAAATCCAGTCAACAATAGATGAATAGAACCAAAACCTGCCCTACATTTTTTTTCTTTTTTGATAATACAATACAAAACAATAAGAAATGTGAAAAATGTTTTAGAGTAGCTTGAACAACAGTTTGAGTAGATTTTTTATCGATGAATGAGACCCTTTCCTTTGATTGCAGTGTTGTTATTGAACCATAAAATGCAAAACAATGAAAACAACTAATTCTTGTTCTTTAATTTATCTAAAATCAGAATGAGATTTAACAGTGATTTTCTGTTGTTACAGTCAGTTTAACTGGTAAGATCCTCAGAGGGGATGTTGTGCAGCGATTATATAAGAATGGAAAGACAGTTTCAGTGAAGGTTGTTGTGAATGAACACAGACAGATGTTAGTTAGAGGATCAGAGAAGGACACCTTTCCTCTGTCACAGTCCAGCTGAACTCTCACACGCTGCAGCTTCTCTTTAACAGTCAAGAGAGTGAAGTGTTGCTCTGGGGATTGTGAGCAGTATTCACTGTCCATGTACCACACACACCAGACATTAGTGTTAAAGAAAACATCTCCCTTCCTTTGGTTTGATGCTGTGGTTATTCCAAGAATCCAGTCTGTATTGTCTCCAACCTCCACATCCCAGCAGTGTGCTCCTGAGTTAAAGCCCTCAGAACCCAGAACACATGAATAAAAGTCAAACCTCTCTGGATTATCAAGAAGATTTTGACCTACATCACTGAACGACACACTGGTCAGATCAGCAGAGAGTGTGAGGTGAGGATGTGCTGTGTTTGGATCTAGAGTTAATGGAGCTGCAAAGAAAATAAAATCAGATTAGAGGAGGAAATATGATGGTATATTAGAAATACAAACCTATTACATAAACATACACCATGAGGAATAGACTGTTTTGTAGTCATCATGAGTTTGCTGTATGATCTGATGATCTTATGAAATACAGTTCAAATTCACTTCAAATTAATAGAACTTCAAGTGATTATCAGATGTATTTTTATCAAATGTGAATCTGTCTGTCTTTGTGTATATCAGAAATATTCAATCTTTTGTACTAATGTCAGATTTATTTGGCTCACTGTGTTTGAGAGTTTCCTGCATCTTCTTCCAGACTCTGAAGCGCAGGTTACTCAAGTAATGTGGCACATGAATCAAAGCTCCAGAACTCATCTGTGGATCCAGCTGTGAGATCTGGACTCTGGAAGAACATTCAGGATCAGAACTGCAGTGGATTTGAGTTCAGATCCACTGAGAGAAGAAACATGAGCAGCTCAACTCACCTTTCCATCGTGATGCTAAAGTTCTGGAAAAATATAGAGTTTGAAAGACATTTAATATCTTATCAAATGCTCTTAACAGTTCATTCTCTCATTGTTAATGAGAATCTCTATACAAATTAAGAGTTTGATCATTGATTAGGTAATTGACATGTTGTTTTGTGCACAAACAATGAAGCTGAATTCAGTTGTCACCTTCAGAAAGCAGACGTCACTGGCTTTCATCATCTCCTCCGTGTCTTTGATTGTGTGTGAAAGAGCTGAGATGTGTCTGTTCATCTCCTCCAGCTTCTCCTTCATCATCTGCTGCTTCTGCTCCTCTTCCTCTCTCAGTGCAGTGATTGTAGCTTCTTCTTCATCTCTGAGAAACTGATGAAGCTTCTCAAACTCCTCTTTAATCTGACGCTCTGTGTGCTCAGCTTGAGACTGAAATCACATCACATTCACTTCAGTCAGCTCTGCTTTAACACTCGCTCCACTAATGTCCATCATAAACTCTTTACTCCATATCCTCACCTTGATGTGTTTCACTGTTTTATCACACTGTGCTTTCATTTCTTCTGCATGTTTGAGTTTGTTTTGTAAAGATGTCAGTGCTGTATTCAGCTCCTCCTACAAGTTAAGATGAAAATCTGTGAAACTAGTTCAGAGGTTTAGTATGTTTGGATGTTTTTAGGTATTGTTAATATGTTGTATGGTCATATGGTCAAACAGTCCCATTTGTGCCTGAAATGTTCAGGTCATATATATTTGTAAATTATTTAACTTGTACAGGATGAACATTCAATTGTATACACAAATATTACTGTGCTTAGCATATGAATTGAAAGACATTTTCTGATCATACCTTGTGAGATGAAAGCACTTCTCTGATGGGTCTGAATGTGTGATTGACATGTTTCTCTGAGTCTCTGCACACTAAACACACCGGCTGTTTGTCCTCCAGACAGAAGAGTTTGAGTTTCTCACTGTGTAAACTGCAGATCTCCTCAGATCCTGATGAACGTCTCTCATTTCTCTCCTTTATCAGTGAATCACACAAGTTTTTTAACGCTAGATTACGTGGAGGCTTCTCTTTTGAGGATCTTCTTCTGCAGACAGGACACTCCTGAGTTTTCTTGGTCTTCCAGAACTGTTGAAGACACTCTTTACAAATACTGTGACTACAGGACAGAAGAACAGGAACCTTGAATATTTCATAGCACACAGGACAAGAAAGCTCTTCAACAGATTTTGAATCCATTTCCTTTTCTTCTGCAACGATCTACAGTTTACTTTCACTTTCTGAACACTTTGAAAAATAAATAACAATTATAATTACAATCAAAATCTATTTCGTGCAATAAAACTTCCCAAAAAATCCTCATTTATAGCATCCTCCTTTGATCTCCACAACACTGACTCTTTTTAGCTTTCTGTATGATATGTAAAGGGGAAATCTTGAGACTAGTCACTTCCTGATAGAGTAAAGGATGTGAGAGGGTGGAGTTTCTGATTAGATTTTGGATGTCCTGAATACAGACTGAATAAGTAGTTTTATTTTAACTTTATTTGTGCTTTCATCTCCTGGACTCAGACAACTGAAAAAAAAAAAAAAAAAAAATATATATATACATACATACACACACACACACACACACACACATATATATATATATATATATATATATATATACATACACACACACACACACACACACACACACACATATATATATATATATATATATATATATATGTTTACACACACACACACACACATATATATATATATATATATATATATATATATATATATATATATAAACTATATGGAGAATAAAATATGTTAGTAATTGAAAGAGAACTAAATCATATATAGACTATTTTATTATTTTATTATTATTATTATTATTATTTTTGTTTTTTACAAAATTGTTAAATTATAATAATTAATAAATAATAATTAAACAAGTTTTTATTTCTAGAGCAATCCAGGACCCTCCTTCAGTGCATTTTTTTTTTTAATGCAACCTTGACTTTTAAAAACAAGACAAAACAACAACAACATTTTATTCTGAGATTCATATCTATGATGGTATTATCATTGGCTTTTAGGCTTTATATTTTATTTATTTTTTTTTTTTTTAAATCTAATCATAAATTACATTTTCAAACAAACAAATTTATATGATGAGGCAGCTTATTTGTATTTTCTATTTTGATGACTCTTTGACTGGTGTGTCGTGTAAGATCTGTAGTTTTGATCAGGCAGTATTTTAGACAGCTGACGCAGAGGTCCTCACAGGAACAGCGCATGTGACGCATACTGCGCGCGGGAGCTGTTGTGAAGTACTGTACGTAAGTTTTAATTGTGTGTTTGTTTTTCAGATATTAGGTGTTTTATTTCACATTATTTGTAGTATTCAGTCTGCATGACTCAGTTTATAGTAATAACATGGGCGAAGTGATTATACAGAAGGCGGCATTCAGCGAACTTGATGTGAGGCGCTGTCAGCTAGCTGAAGTTAAACCGTAGCGCTTGTTTTATGATGTTCATCATTCGATAACACTAAATATTAATTTCTAAAAAAGCACATAAGCTGCTCTACTGCTTTAGTTTGTTATCAGTTGACTTTAATAGCGTGTTATGACTCAATATGAAAAAGAGGCTAGTTAAGCAGCAAACATTGGTAGTTATTAGCATAAATAGTCAGTATGATTCATCATAGCCTAGAGAACCTAGAAAACATTTTAGGACATTATGGTCGCAAAACCCGCTAAATACGTACTTCGACAGCATTTCAGGACGTTGTGTTATGATAGCAGGCTAACTACGTTAGATGGCATTTTTGGTGCGTAGTGTCAAACTAATGAGCTGACTACATAGATAACAGTCTTAGACATCATTAGTCTGAAGTAAGGAGTTGAGGGTTGACTGCACACATCTACAGTACTATAGTCTAAGTCTCTAAACACAATTTCTGTTGAACCTGTGCATTTGTTTTTATCTTAAATATTAATTTATTTCACATTCATTTTTCTATATGATATAAATGTGTGTTTGTGCACCCTTAGCTGCTTAGCACACAATAGTGTTTAACCACTATTCTTGAAATTAAGGAAAATAAACTGAACAGATTTGCAATTAAATCATATATGATAGTCGTTTATACAGGTCTGCTGTCAGATAGGTCCGGTACGTTATATCTAACACTCTTATTTCTCTCATTTTCATAGAGTCATTCGCAGCACTATGGCGTTTAACTTCAGTCAGTCGGGCACCGGAGGCTTCGCCTTTGGAGCTCCTAAAACGACCGCTGCACCCACCGCAGGCTTCGGACTGCAGACCAGCGCTCCTGCAGGAGGCGGCTTCTCTTTCGGGGCCGGCCAGCCCCAGGCTCAGTCCTTTGGAAACCAGCCGTCTCAGATCGCAGGGCTTCTCGCACAGCCAGCGCAGAATAATGGAAGCACGCAAGCTGGATTCAGCTTCGGAGCCCAGCCTCAGAGCACCGCCCCGAGTGGAGGCTTCTCTTTCGGGTGAGGTTTTATCAGGAGCGAATTTGTGTTTATCCTTTTTTTTTAATAAAGCAATAATAAACAGTTCTTTTTGTTTTCTTCACAGAGCAGTTGATTTTTAATTCTAAAATCTTTACAGATAGACCTACTCTGAGCTTTGAGTCAGTTAATTGATGTGCTTTTGTTAAAACAATCAGATGGTATTATTTTTTAAATAAGTGTTCAACAGCAGAATCCCTGGTGAAGCGCTATCTTATGATTCTGCAGCGAAAACTACAACAATTAGAGAATCTAAACAAGCAAAATAACTCATTAGCTCTGCCCACTCTCATGAAGCACTGCTAACGATGTAGAGTCAGTTCCCCAACACACTCAAACTACATATTTTGCAATGAGAAAAATGTATTGTTTCCATAAATATGTCCTTTTGTCTGATTTTGAAATGCTTCAATCCAAACTCTAGTAGTGAGTTACCTCATAGCTGGTTGATTTGGATCATGGCTTCTAATTCTTAGACTTTCCTTTAGTTAATCATTACAAGACAAATTAGGGAAAAGTACTTTTAAAGCAAAGGCAGGCACTGTATATAATTAATGTTGACTATTTACAGTAAGAATTTCAGAAATATGGTTTCATTTGTGCCTTTGGACATTTGCTGTATTCCTGACTGATTTCAAAGTGAACCCTAAAAAGGCATGATATGCCTTTCCATCCGTCCAACGCTCTGTCATGGCTCTCTCTGGTGTGTGAGTGCATTTATTTGTAGAACTCTTTAAAGATGACTTTAAAATCTGACTGGTTGAGGCTCATCCAGAGTTGTATAGATCTATTGTGTAACTGAGAGGTGACTGGAAACAGTTTACATGTCTGCTATATTTGAAAAGTCTGTTCATGTCTTTGCATCCAGCGCCTCTCTTCCAAAACTCAGCACACCGGCAGCATCTCAACCTGCGACCACAGCTGTGACTCTGGGGGCTTCATCTGCTGGGGCAGGCTTCAGTTTCGGAGGTCTCGCCACTCAGACTACTGCAGCCCAGCAGCCTTTGGGCGGATTCAGCTTCGGGACGCCCAAAGTTCAAGCGTCCTCAGCTGCCCCAGCACAGCCCACCTCTGCGCTCTCACTAGGGGCTCAACCCACCCCTGCACTCTCACTAGGGGCTCAACCCACAGGTAACACTGAGTACATGTCTTGAAATCGAAATGAGGATTTTGAGATCTTATTCTGCTAGAAGCTGACAATTTGGTCCTGATCTCCAGCTCCAAAAATGCTAATGCACCTGCCACCATTTAATGCTACAAGAAGCAGAAAGTAGCTCTGAGATACAGAAATACACACACATAAATTACAGACTGCAATGTGGACACATTAATTCCAATAACTGAGCAGAAGGTCAAGCCCTGCCAGCCAAACTTCCTGTTTCGGTTGAATATATCTGCAAACTCACAGAGAAGGAAATTGTTTTTTCAGACCGTTTCAAGGGGTCTTGAGAGAACTTTTTTTTTTTTTTCTCCACTTGGAGTCTGTTATACGCACTGTATCACATTGTGTCACACTGGTTCCTTTTTGAAGGAAATATACAAAAATGTTTTTTTGTTTGCTTATTAATTTGTTTTTCTGTTGATTTTTAGGTCTGACTCTTGGAGCTCCTACTATTGCATCCACAGCCTCAACAAATGCAATTAACTTTGGAATTAAAACGTCAGGTACAGTATGTAATATGTAGTGTGGCTATTCTAATATTTAAAAAAACTGGCAAAAGAGGGCAATAGTTATGTAATACATCTTTTGTTGTTGTTGTTTAGCCACCCCAGCCCCTATCAGCTCTGCACAGAGTCAGTCCCTGACGGCTCCAGTGTCCTCTCTGTTTGCTGCTCCTATAGCCTCAACACCAGCCACAGGATTCACATGTGAGTTCTGTCACACATCTTCTAGTTCAGTCAAGCTGAATCTTTGTCTGGCACCCAAAACTGTATTAACAGTCTTCTATCAGCCTAGAGGTTGACTGAGCAAAGCCAGAGAAGAGCAGAAGCAGGAGACAAAGTAATGATGATAAAAAAGGAGCAGAGTTTATTAAATAATCTTAGTTGTGTATGTTTCAGTGCTCAGACTTTGTCAAATCCAATAAGTAGTGTTATAACCACAATCAATAGCAGTGGAAAATTGCTTCACAAAATCGTCCCGTGACGTTAAAAACCCTGAAATGGAGACATTGTCTTATCTCTTTCATGAAGACAAATATCTCTTGAAACCACACAATCATAAGACTAAACAACAATGGAAAAATAATCTAAAATATAATATAAATGACTAATCAGTGGATGAATCAATGAAATGCATAGTAGTATATAAATGGAGTACACAGTATATAAATGGGTTAAATGATTATTATAAATTTAATATATGATTAAATGGAATAATAAAGTGATTAATAGTTGCCCATAACCACTTGGTTGCACCACAATGCTTTTGGGAAAATGTGTGCACATATCTTGAATGTGTATTGAATGGTTTTAAATTACAAATACGTGCATCACTCTATGATGAATAAACTGCAACTAATCCTCGAACCGTGTGCGTGCTGAACCGTGGGGCCTGGTCCAAACGGATCAGATGTGATCAGTTGAATGAACCCCTAATCCCTAATCTTGCCATCACTGAAGGAAGAATGAATTTTAAAGTGTATGAAGACATCTTACGGAGAGATATGAGGTTTCGGTTCATGACGTCAAGCTTTAGAGCAGCTAGGTGATGTAACAAGACAATGACCCAAAGCACACAAGTAATACCAGCTAAAGAATGACTAAAACAGAATTCAAATGCTGTGGCATAACCTAAAAATGGCTGTGCTATCAAGCTTAGAAATATTGCTAAAATTAGAGGGATGGTAAAAAATGTCATTAGCAGATAGAGAAATGATTTGAAGGTTTTGCTGCTAAAGCACAATCTAAAAATGACAATTCAAGGGTTCACTTACTTTCTCTACCTTGCATTGTGATGGTTGCCTGGTGTATTTGATAAAAATGTCCAGAAGCTTGTTGATTTGTGTTTCCATAAATAAAGATCAAACCATACTTTTGAGTATCCAATGCAGAAATCCAGGTGTTTTCAAAGGGTTCACAAACTTATTCTTGCCACTGGCTGGCAATGTATCACATTATCAAACATTATCACACAATGTCTAATGCAGCTGAACACCGCAATAATATGAAATATTCCTGTTTATTCTATTTTTGCTCCAATTTTATTATTTAATCAAGACATAAGAGCTAGCAAGCTCGTTTTGAACAATAGGAACAATTTATATATATTGACAGCTAACTTGTGAAATGTCAACATGAAAAATATTTTTTTTTTACATTTAACATGTTTTGAGGAAGATGTTTGGGCTACTTACATTGCTCGTTTCACATCATCATCGCTACATGAGGTGTTGTTGCCAACTGCAGGCATATCTTTGTGCAAACGAGAAAATCATTTTACTTAGATTAAGTTAAAAACATATAGGTACGTATTTCATTAAAAGACTAATAGTAGAATCATATGCAGATACAATTAAAATGCAGCAAGACATAAAACATAATATTTACTTACCTAATCTGTCACGTAGTAGCGACTAAGGCAAAATAACTGTACTTATTTATTTTTTGTAATTTTTTTTTACTTTTTTTTTTTTTTCAAATTAGCTGTACTCCCGTAGTAGACTGTTACAATGTACACGTCACGAAGTAGCACTTAAAATCGCACATGCGCAATTGCACTTTCTTTGCCGTTGCCGTTCCATCAGCTTTTTGCTTAAAGTCCACAAGTCTTTTATATTAGACTCAGATGATCAATTTTAAAATATTTGAAAGTAAGTCATGTAAAGATTGCTTTCAGTTTATGATGTTAATACAATCTTCAACCAGGAGAGGTCGCGAGTTTCCAGCCGCTCCCCGTATTAATTTCAGCGTAGTAGGATGTGCACTTAAATGTAAACATTCACTAACATTAGCAAATAATAAATAAAAAAACTGACCATGGAAACAATATTTTTCAGTCAAGATGGTAAACAGATTATCTTTTTAACAAGTTCCAAGGGAATACCAATATGTTTGGGTTGTTTGGAAATCTGTATTTTTATTTAAATCGCCATCACACCACTGCTCACAAATAACGCACTTGCCTCGAATTTCAAAGGTAAAATACATAGTCAACAAAAGCTTTTTGGCAAATGCATGACAGAAATGTTTGCATTAAACTATGTTCTTAGGGTTTCCACGGGTCCTTAAAACGTCTTCAGTTTAATTGTTTAATTATAAGGCCATGAAATGGTTCAAAAAGTCTTAATTATAAGAGGTCTTAAATTTGGGGACGGAAAGACAAAAATTGCTATATAGAGTAATATGTCGATTAAATTTCAAAAGGCTATGATTTCACTGAATAAATATGAGCGCTGCTGTTTCAAGGTACTGTGCGATTACCGGGGAAACCGCTGTATTTCTGCTGTTCTGAAAGTGACACCTGCTGGCAGAGAACGAATTTGCTTTTTCATTAAGCCCTTCTGCTGTTTTTGCTACATTTTTAAACGTGAACCAAGGGATCGACAAAAAGCTAATGCATTATAAAAATCTAAACAATTAAGATACTAAGATATATTTGTTATTTAATATAAGAATTGTTTTATAATAATTGTTTAAATTAATGTAATAATTGATACATTTGACTCATCCCTTTTCTTAAAAATTGTTTAAAGGCTGAAATGTGAAGTGCATGTCTTAAAAAGGTCTTTAAAAGTCTTAAATTTGATTTTAAAAATGCTGCAGATAACTGTTATTTTATAGTACCATTTGAAATTACTATTTTTTTATTTATTTATTAATTTATTTATTTACATTAGCCCTTTTTAACTGTCCTCTTGTTGTTTTGAGAATGTTCTGTAGGCCACTAGTAAAAAAAAAAAATAGGACCTCTGTACATTTATTTGTTGCAAATTTACAGACAATGCAATTGAGATGTTTACATTGGCTTGTTGGGGTAATATTGCTGACAACTGACAACAAAGTTCTGAATTAGCATAACGGCACAAGTTTTATAGTTAATAGAATCTTTAAAAACAAATTACATTATATTTTAATTTCCTTAATTTAATAAGACTGTGTAAAAGGTGTGTGGACGTGGATTAGTAATCTGGCCCCTTGGTATAAAGGAGTAAAAATGCTGGCCCTCGTCAATTTCAAAGTTGCCCATCTGTTCTAGAGAAATCATCATGAGATCACATGGTTTTTCTCTCCTCTGTCAGTGGGTTCATCGATGGCCTCGGTGGCTCCTGTGATGACCTCCGCCTCCATCGCTCCCACAAGCCTGTCTCTGAAACCACTAGGAGCCGCTCCTGCTATAAGCACAGGTGCCCTCACTTATTCCCACACACTGCTTTTGCTCATTAATGCTCGCTGAGCAAATAATTGGCGTCAATATATAATTTTCCTATCAGTATGGTTTGAACGTGTTTGTGTCTTTTTGTAGCTGCTGCTAGCACTGGAGCAACTACTGGCTTTTCTCTGGGACTGAAGACCGCAGCATCTACTGCACCATCCACCATCACCTCCACCGCCATCGTCACAACCAGGTACAAAGCTGTTCACATCTGAGATATTGTGATTTTTGTAGGGCTGGGACTATAAATCGATGCAGAATCGATTCATGGATTGATTCCGAGATGTTCCGAATGCATCGTGATTCCTTTGGAATGGATTCTGAGCTCAGATTTTAACAGCAGTTGGCGCTCTACTCTAGTTTTTATCCACACAATCAAATGCTGATGAAGAAGAGCGCTGAAGAGCGCTTGTGTGTTTGGCTGAGTCTGTAATTTCACCTCAGCTCAGAATGCTTTTATGACGTGAGATTAATGTAAACACAGCCCACTGTGAACACCCTTGTAATTTGCTTCAACCTTTTTGAAATTTATGAATGATTATTTTAGGTTCAAGTGTGTGTAAGGATTTGGAGACAAGCAGAGTACGGCTCTTTCTAAACTCTTTCTGCTGTTCAAAACTAAGCTCAGAATCGACTCCAGAAGAATCGCGATGTATTCGGAAAAATCTCAGAATCGATGCTGAATCATTTCTCGATTCGCGATGCATCGATTTATTTTCCCAACCCTAGACTTTTGTGGGGTTTTTTCTACTTTTGAGTTGCATATCCAAATTCTTGTTGTATTCAGCACTGCTCCGGTGATGTCGTACGCTCAGCTGGAGGCTTTGATTAACAAGTGGAGCTCAGAACTAGAAGACCAAGAGCGACACTTTCTACAGCAGGCCACTCAGGTCAATGCCTGGGACCGAATGCTGGTGGAGAATGGAGAGAAGGTAGAGGAATGCATTCATCTTTTAGCACACTGTTTTCTCCCTGCTGCCACATACACCATCTTTGCACTGGTACAGTTATAGCAATTCCAAATTTGTATACACATTCCCATTATGAAACTTTTCAAATAGAGCAGGAATCAAGGCTTTGTCAAGACAACATTCTTGTAATGCACCTGTTTTGGAGAAGAGCAAGTATTCAGCTTTTTAAAATGAAGAGGGGCTCTTTGGTTTCAGCTGTGATTCTAATGTGTTCACCCACATACAGTGGGTACGGAAAGTATTCAGACCCCCTTAAATTTTTCACTCTTTGTTATATTGCAGCCATTTGTTAAAATCATTTGTTCATTTTTTTTCCTCATTAATGTACACACAGCACCCCATATTGACAGAAAAACACAGAATTGTTGACATTTTTGCAGATTTATTAAAAAAGAAAAACTGAAATATCACATGGTCCTAAGTATTCAGACCCTTTGCTGTGACACTCATATATTTAACTCGGGTGCTGTCCATTTCTTCTGATCATCCTTGAGATGGTTCTACACCTTCATTTGAGTCCAGCTGTGTTTGATTATACTATAATCAAACACAGCGCTGCAACATGAGCGCTGCAAGTTCAAAGTCCGGTGCTGCGCTGCTTTGTGTTCTGTCTTTACCGGGAAAACTCTTATATTTCAGCCAAACGCGACACCTGCTGGCAGAGAATGAATCAGTTAACATAGCTTAAACTAGAGTGCGTGCGATTCAGTCTATTAAAATACATTTAGACTGATCACATAATTTAAGATATGGGTGCAGAAAATGTAGCTATAGCCTATATTTATATCATTTCATATAGTTAATATCACACGGAGTGCCTTTTTTTTCTCCAAAAATCAGCGTGATTACAAATGTGATATTGATTTTATGCAACAGTTCAATAAACAAGAAGTTCATTTTAAGAGACTTACGTTTTAGACACCATATTGGCTGTTTTTGCTCTATTTCTACAACAAAAATAATTCCAAACACAGCCACAGCACTGTTTTGCGTCTCTGAGCAACATGACGGTGTTTCGTTCCTGAATGAATCAAACGTTTAAATGATTCGGTTCAGTCGCAATGACTCACTTATTAACGCTGACTTACTGCCACCTATTGGCCGTTTTAATTTCACATTTAAAGTATATTCATATTTTTAAAATAATTTCAAACATCAGTTTTCAACGTTTTATGTATTAAATATCAAAACATCATTTATGCATTTGTAACTGTGCAGGTTAGCATTCTATGTCCCTCTGAGCTGCATTAAAGAGTGTGTAAATACATCTAAATGCCACTTCAGATGCATTGCAAAGATAAATTTTGTTGATACTGATTTCATTTGCATGGTAACAGCCCAAATGCAAGAATTTGACTTAAAAGATTATGCACACTTTTAGAAAAAATGGCTTAAAGGTAAAAATGCCCATAAAACTTGTTGGAAAAGTTCTATCACTGCTGTGATCTGACCACACAGAATATGAAGAATATCAAAAAAAGGAGTCAGCTGTTCATGGTAATCTTTAAGATACCAGCACAATAACACACTCAGCAAAATATCGTCTAATTATCATTATCGATAAAATCCCAGGAAATATCAAGATATCATTTGCCAATTTCGCACACCCCTAATTCATGTTATTTAATTTATATAATAATTTATTGATGATAATTGTTGAAATCAATATTATTAATACTTTTGACTTATCCATTTTCTTAAAAATGGTTTAAAGGCTGAAATGTAAAGTTTATCATTTTACAAAACTTTTTGTTTTTGTGAAAACTTCTATCTGAATTGTAAATTATGCTTTTTACAGTAATTTTACAGTTTAATATGGTACTATAGACATTTCCCTACCCCGCTCATATGGTATTAATTTTATTTGGGCAGGTCTTAAAAAAGGTCTTAAAAAGTCTTAAATTTGAGCTTAAAAATCCTGCAGAAACCCTGAACAAAGAGTGAAAAATGTATACCCACTGTATACAGACACTGCTGCTTGTTATGTAACACATTTCCCATTTTGAGTCATCCATAGTTAACTTATCCATCTTTAAACCTGAATCTAGTGTTGATGACACACTGCCTAAAACCATGTTGCAACAGGTATTCTTTTTTTTTTTTCTTTTAGATAACTGCTTTACATAAAGATATGGAAAAAGTGAAACTGGACCAACGAAGGTAATCAGTGTTTTAATTTATTTAAAAAGTTGTATTATATTGAAAACCTTCTAAAGTAATTCCCAAAACTTTCATTTCTTGGTTGAGGAGTATTAAAGGGATAGTTCACCCAAAAATGAAAACTGATTAACTACTCACCCTCATGTCATTCCAAACCTGTGAGACCTTCGTTAATCTTCAAAACACAAATTAAGATATTTCTGATGAAATCCAAGAGCTCTCTGACCCTTCCATAGACATCAAGGATATTACCACGATCAAGGCACAGAAACGAAGTAAGAACATGTCAAAATAATCCATGTGACATCAGTGGTTCAACTGTAATTTTACGAAGCTACGAGAATACCTTTTTGTGTGCAAAGAAAGCTGATCACCCTGGTGCCATTTTGGAGAGTATCAGGGATGCAACGACACAATTTTTTCAGAACTGATCCGATACCGAAAATTCTGAGTATCTGCTGATACTGATCTGATTCGATACCAGCACAGTTTTCTTTAAATGAATGTAGAATTTCTATACTTCTGTGTGTTGACCTGATCATCACTCTTTTGTGTGTTAAACACAATATACTAAATATAGGCAACTTCATTTTAATGAAAAACAACAAATGAAAAAATATATAATCAATCTATGACAAAAAATACTATTATAAACTAGGTTAGTGGATAATTCAGCAGCAAAAGAGACTCTAGTCTAGAAGAATCATGGGTGCAAAATTTTATAAAATCTATTTATTGGGGAACAAATAAAAGTTAATAATTGTAGGTCTAAATCTGGTAAAATGTTACACATTGCTCTTTGTATTGTAAAATACATTCATGTAAAACAAGTAAATATATTTATATATAAATATATATTATAAGTTAAAAGACATTTCTTTTAAATCTATAGCACAGTAATGAAGGCAGCAACATATGATAGATAGGACAGAACAAGAAAGACTATTAATAATCTTTCATTCTGCAAAAGTATTATAATATGAAAGGCTCCAAACACAGAGTGACACAAAGCGCTTATGTGTATCCCGTGCGCAGAATGATGCGCTTGAAGCAGCACGGAGTCACAGCACGCAGCATAGAAAGGTTATAGAGGTATTGATGCTTAGTGTATTATCTGTGCAATAGTTTGAGCCTTTTCTTTTAACAGTTTTAAATCTCAGTTACTGAGAGCTCTTGAAGAGAGTTTGATTGTTTTGACTGTTTTAACTGAACACGACTCGCTGTTTGAGTGCTGAATAGAGGATGACAGACAGCCGCAGCGCAGAGAAGAGTTTACGTGAACTTGAATTTAACGACTTAAATATTCATCTGTACCTCACACTGAACTATGGAACCGCTTCAGAGCACTTGAAATATAGTGCACGAAAACTTTATGGTGCTTTATAATGCCTTTCATGGGGCTTAACATGAAAGGCATTATTATTCATGTCCGATAACCGATCCGGCAGAAAATGCCAGTATCGGAGCCGATACCGATACTGAGTATCGGATCGATGCATCCCTAGAGAGTATCACATATGTAAACAACATATGCAATATGTACGCAGATACGTTGTTTATGTTCAGATCAAAGCGTAAACAACGTATCTGCGTACATACATTGCACGCGGAGGAGACGAATTGTTGAATAAAGTTATTTTAGTTTTCTTTGCGAAAATACCTTAATTTGTGTTCCGAAGATGAATGAAGGTCTCACGGGTTTGGAACGACATGAGGGTGAGTAATTAATGACAGAATTTTCATTTTTGGGTGAACTATCCCTTTAATGGTTTGAGTGGACATTTGACCAGTCGATTGACCAGTCACAATCAAAGATATATCACCAAACATGCTTTATATGCCATGTTTTATGTGAACTTTGTGCTTCATATTTTGGTGCATGTACCACAGGTTGGATCAGGAACTGGACTTCATCCTGTCCCAGCAGAAAGAGCTGGAGGATCTTCTTAGTCCATTAGAGGAGTCTGTGAAGGAGCAGAGCGGGACCATTTACATGCAGAACGCAGATGAAGAGCGAGAAAGAACGTAAGAGCTCAATCAGCCATCCAAGCATCTCATATACTGAGATACGTCTCTGAATGATCTCTTTTATCCAGGTACAAGTTGGCAGAAAATGTGGATGCCCAGCTCAAGCGAATGTCCCAGGATCTGAAAGAGATTATTGAACACCTCAACACATCCAGCGGTCCTGCTGACACCACTGACCCGGTATGCAAAATATGGCCAATAGTCCAGACAGAAATGCTCTTAATGAATCTTTGTGTGAACTGTACTAAGAATGAATCGTGTTGATTTCAGCTTCAGCAGATCTGTAAAATCCTCAATGCACATATGGACTCCCTGCAGTGGGTAGAACAAAACTCTGGTTGGTATACTTTTGGCTTTAAAACCTTTTTACACACTAAAAAAATAAACTGTCAGTCCATTAAATGCTTTATGAATGTTAGCTTGTATACTTTTTCTGTGCAGTTTTACTCCAGAGGCGAGTGCAGGAGGTCTCAAAGCTGTGTGAAAGCCGCAGCAAGGAACAAGAGAAGAGCTTTCGTTTAAACTTCCAGTGATCATGCAGAGCTTTTTTCCCCCCTCTCTTTTTCTCAGTCAGTTGTAAATGAATGTCATTGTTTTTGATATTTGCTTCAAAATAAAATAATTTCTTTCTACCCCATTTCATCTTAATTAGTTGTACTTTCTCTTTTTTTATTCATATTGATTGCAGTTTGCAAAATGATCATCACAGTTTAGTGTTCAAATAATTCAGATGGAAAACCAGAGTCATTTTTAAAGATGTAAAATGAAGAATACACCTGCATACAGGGAGTTTCTCTTCCTGGTTCACACTTACGGGGTAAAACGAGCCAATCAGCTGCATGGAGCTCCACCATAGCAACATGGACCCTGGCATTGTTTAATATCATCAAGCAATCTTAGTCTGCGTCTAGAAAAAAAAAAAAAAAAAACATTTCCAGAAAATCATAATATTTTAGGAGAGATTGCATGTTTAAAAGGGGACGAGATGACCACCGATATCTGCAGGTATGTGCACCACTGAGAGAACACAGCATCCTCCCCTCCACATGCATACAGTGTGTGTAGCATGAACCACGAGTGTGTCTAAAGTGCAAAGCCTGCATTGTGATGCTTGGATAACAGAATGCAATGGCATGGATGCTGGGGTCATAACATTATAAGACATAAAATGCATGGCGTGATTTTGCACATTTACTATAGCACACGCCGGTACAATAAGCATGGGTCCGGAATGCATCATAAAACTCATGTCCTAAATTCTCCTGTGCTGCACATTCTTTGCATTAAATGCATGCATTCTCCCATGCATCATTTATGATTTTTCTGTGTATTTTAAAAATGCATTCAATGACCGGACGCGGACTGTGGTATTTAAAGTGAATCGCACCCAGTGCATGTGTGCATATTCGCGTTCAGAGCGCGCGCGCAGATGACTCGAGTCTCGCGTGCGCCATTTTAGCGCGTCTCCAGCCACCCGGCAAGATGGCGCTCTCGCTTTGTCTGCCCAGATCGGCATAAAACACTATTTACTTTTACTACACACCTGAAAACCCAGCGGATCGAATGAAAAAAACCCTTTCCTCGCGGTGCCAAACCGGTGACATCTCAGAGATCCGCGCGTGACACGAGCACAGAGATCTGAAGGTAGGTGTAGGGATGTAGCAGCCGGGTAATGCGTGCATGCATTTGTGCGCTTCACATCTATGCTCAAGCACTGCGAATAGAGTTAGGAGGCGTCATAAGGGTATTCTACGCGGACTGATGTCCTAACAAAGTGCCTTGCTTTTGTTTAACAAGTATTTTCATTATTGACGCTGTTGTGCATCTCCAGCAGTTATAGGTGCATTGGTCATATGCTAGAACTAGGCCTTTCTTCAGCAAATTTTTTTAGCAGTTCATTCAAAGGGGTGTTTTGGCTTAGAATCATGTATATTTAAGAGATCTGAGTGTTGTTTTTGTGTCTCTGTGGTGTTTTCCTCTTAAATCAGGCTAAGTATTGAAAGGAAATTAGTGGATAAGAATCTGTGTTAAACAGATCTGTAGTGACATGACTGGTTTCCCATCATTCTGTCTTATTTCTGTAACTAGTTCGTTCCGTGGCGTGTAACGTTACTCGGTTTAACGGCAGGCACGAGCTGGTCGGTTTGTTTATGTTAGCTGTTATCAGTGCGTGTCTTCGGTCTGTTGTGTCGCGCGCTAATAGGAGACGGGCTCGGTGATGACGCCACCTGTCAATCAAACCGCGTGAAATTAATTACCTCAAAACTCTCCTCGGCTTTAATTTGATGCTAATGTTTACGTTGGATTTTAGTTGCATGCATTTATGTGGATTTATACATAAAAGTACGTTTTTCTGCACTTAGTTTTCTGCGACTTACTGCGCATTACTTTTGTTTGGCTTTTTTGCACAGCATGGCTTTGGATATGATTTTCAGGGGCATTAATAGAGTTTCTCCTGTTGAAGAAATTTTATAAAACGGGTAGTTCCGGTCCTTGATTCTGATTGGTTGAGCCGCGTTCGAAGCCGTTGTAAAATACTCTACAAACACACACCTTTGTTTACATCTGTGTGTTGCTCGGCAACCACTTTGATGGAACCACAACTGTTTCTGAGGAACTACATTGTTTGGTGGAAGAATACTGTTTTTATTTATATCATTACATTTTATTTGCTGTTTTATTTTGTGAGACTTTGCTACATATATGGAATAACCGTTTTATAAAAGCAATAATCCCCGTGAAGCCATGGTTTACAGTGAATTTATAACAGCTAAGGGAGTTGCTTCGCGTCGTGCCTAACAACTCCCTTTAGCTGTTATAAATTCACTGTAAACCATGGCTTCACGGGGATTATTGCTTTATTATTCTTCAGATAGAGTTTAAATTATGTTGGAGGTAATGTCATATTACGACGTTTCTTTATAAATATTACCATAGTAAACCGTAACGTAGTGTCTAACGTTACCACAGTTAGCTTGTGATTACCCTGTGAGAGAACTTTTTTATTATTATTATTCAATTAACGTAACTTTTTGAAGAGATTCTTAAGCCAGATACAGTTTTCAGCGAAAATAAATGTTAAAAATCTAATATAATTAGTTATAATTTTTTTCTCGCCATGAAAATAGCCACAGAAGCTGGCATGAAACAAACAAACAATAGGTTGTGAAAACCTCCCCTACTTTTTTTGTGTGTGTGTGTGTGTGTGTGTAATATAATAAAGCAATAAGCCCTGTGAAGCTGTGGTTTACAGTGAATTTATAACAGCTAAGGGGCGTTGTTAGGCACGATGCGAAGCGGAGTAACTCCCTTAGCTGTTATAAATTCACTGTAAACCACGGCTTCACGGTGCTTATTACTTTATAAAACGGTTATTCCATATACTTAGTAAGGTTTCACAAAATAAAACAGAGCAAATAAGTGTAATGATATAAATAAAAACAGTATTCTTCCACCAAACAATGTAGTTCCTCAGAAACAGTTGTGGTTGGAACAAAGTGGTTGCCAAGCAACACACAAAGTAAACAAAGGTGTGTGTTTGTAGTGTGTTTTACAACGGCTTCGAACGTGGCTCAACCAATCAGAATCAAGGACCGGAACTATCCGTTTTATAATAAATATTTTGAAAGTTTCTTACGCTGAAATTCCATATTCAATTCAGGTTTACAGTAACAATAAGAGCGCTATATGTGGTAAATTTTTTGTTTTTTGTATCTTTATACATACAATATCCTGTGTTTTTTTCAGGTCTAGTAAGTTGAATACATTGGTGACTAAACTTCATGAGTTCTTGGGTCATTCTCCGGACGACGAAAGCATTGATTCTCAAGACATTTCCAGCGGTGAGGATCCCTACTGTCAGCTCTTCAAAGGCTAAATATAAAAAATAAGGCCGATGTATAAATATAGTGTAAAAATATCTGAATGTTCTCTTAATTTCCTTTCATTTTTAATTTGCCGTAAAACTTAAAGTGATGCATCTTGTAAGTTTGGATGCTTTTCTCATATTGCAGGTAAAATGGCTGCCAGTGACTCAAACATCCCTGATGAGAGAATGAATGAGGTATGTCTACGGAGTTTGTTTTTGCTTTTTATCTCTACAGTTTACTATAACACTGTGTGCTATCTGGCTGCATCTACAGCGTAAGGTCATTTTTCTGTTCTCACTTACACTTTGAACTTCAACTTGAGTTGAACTAAAGCAATAGTTAGTGTTTTTAAAATGACTTGTAAACTAAAATGGCTTTGTCTGACTCTAATTGTACTTGTCCAGATTTTCCAAAGTCGCGCACAAATCCTAGATCCAGTTTTTTTCTTTAGATTAGTGCACATGAAGAACACCACAATTAGTATGTAGGCAGATTTGTAAAAGAATAATGATACATCTTGCCATTTAGCAACAAGCTTTTCTGGGGAAACAAAAAAACAAAACCGCTTCTGCCATCATTCTCTGTAATAGTGATGAATAAAGCATAAATTACATGACTTGATTTTCAGTTTGTTGGACTGGTGCTTCAAAAGCTTCTTGAGGAAGTTTATAAAATACAAGAGAATTAAATTGATACCCAGCACATCCGTTTTATTCCATACCCTGAAAGCTTATCACAGCAATATTTATGATTTCTAAATTTGGGTTGTAATTATCAGGTAGGTGGACCAATGTTTTTATTTCTATTTATTTTTTTGGCAAAGAGATGTTTCTGTGAGCTTTGTGCTTGATTTATGTAAGACTAATGTTGCAGGTTGAGCTGGTAATATATGCTTTTAGCATCACTGGAAATGAAATGAAATTGTTTTTTTTTTTTTTCTTTTCTTCAGCCTGGTTGCTCCTCAGAAATGACCAAACCTTCATCTTCACGCTCAAAGAGGTGAGTTGGGTTGCAGTTATTATCGAAGCTCTGGCTCTTGTCCAGTAAAATAGCTGAACTAAATGGATTACCTTGTTTTTTGTGTTACGCTGAGTTCCATTCATAATCAGATGTGGGATATTCCCTACTTGACGTTGCAGAATTATGACTATTATGAATATTAAAATGGGTTTTATTGTCATAGTATGAACTTTGTATGAATTTCTGTATTATGCATTAGATTGCTTTATGAATGTTTATGTATAGTGTGTACATCTCAATCTTGCAGTTTTAGGATTCCCACACAAGTCCAACATGAAGTGTTTTTACTAGTGCTGTCAAACGATTAATCGTGATTAATCGCATCCAAAATAAAAGTTTTTGTTTACATGAGTGTGTGCTGTGTGTATTTATGTGTATATAAATACAAACACATGCATGCATACATTTAAGAAAATATATTATGTTTATATATTAAATATATTTATAGATAATATAAATATATTCATGTAAATATTTTCAAAATATATACTGTATGTGTGTGTATTTATATATACGTAATAAATAAACACAGTACACATATATTTTGTAAACAAAAACTTTTATTTTGGATGCGATTAATTGCGATTAATCGTTTGACAGCACTAGTTTTTACTGTTGCGCATTTACGAATAGGAATTTGGAAATACTGACTTGCTGAATTTGAAAGGAACACAGCATGAGTCAAAGACTTCAATGCACTGATCTCTGAACTTGGGATAATGTAAACTTTTTTTGTGTTTTATTAAAAATCCCAATGGAGATGATAATAGGAGTCATTTACATGTGTTGAGAATATGTTGTTTAAACAGCAACAATCTGTGAAACAAATTCTGACGTTAGTGTTGTATTTCTCTATCAGCTGCTGTGGTTGCTTGTAGTTATGTATGCATTGCTCGTTGAAAGTGTTGAGATATTTCAGTGATCCTATAGTTTTACATGCTGTGCTCTTGGGATTGTAGGTTGTTGTGGGAATGGAGTGCTGGGATTTTGAGTTTGAAAGTGTTTGTGTGGGAAGAGGATGTATTTGATAATGTTTATTGGAACAACCCCTTTTCCCCTCTGTTTTTAATTACAGAAAACCTTCATTTGTGACCAAGCACACTGCTGTAGATGAATCTGAATGTGCAAATGAGAGTGGAGGTGAACACTGCACAGATGAAAGCATTCAGAGTGGTCTGGATATTAGCAAGCTACCACAAGGTTAGTCCTCTGTTAAGATGTTCAAGTCTTCTGAAGCGTGTGGTTTAAGAGGCGCATTGAATCCCCTCCTTCACGTTTCGCAGGAACAGTGGTGGTCAAGCCGGAGCCGGTCGCTAATGAAGCTAAAGATGAATTCCGCGGTCCGGAGTTTCGTAGCAGAGGAAGTAAAGTGAAAGAGGACGGTGCTCGGAAACGTCCCGGTGAGTGGGTTTGTGTGCTGTTAATGATCCCGTGCCCCATTAAAGGATATTGAATTATTTCAAATCAATTTATTTGTTACATAACTGCTGCACTAGGTCAAACGGTTCTATTTTATATGTTGTTTTCAATGGTTAAATAATTTCTTATTTCTAGGATAATGTGCTGAAATTCCGTTGAATATTTCCTTCTTTTTTCCCCCCCCAAAATGGCAATCACTAATGTAATTTACTAAGTGTAATTTTAGTGTGACCTGTTCGGCCAAACGATGGAAGAGAACAAATGCAGTTCTTAAGTTTAAAATAAAAGTCATCATAATGAAACAGACCTAGATCGTCACATTTTGTATTGTCATTCTAAAATTCCTTTATTTGTATGGCTATATGTTTGGTCTCAAAAATCACCATTAGGTCAAATACTGTGGATATCACAATCTATCAGCTTAATGCTGAATAAGCATTTTATTAAAAAATTCAATGAAGAAAAAACTCCTGAAGTGTGCCTAAAAAGTCACGTTTTGGAGGCACACCTAGAAGCACACTTGAATAAACTGACCTGATCATCGGTCGGCAGTGCTGAGTAGTAACCGATTGCATGTAATTAAGGGTGTGTTCACACTTGTCATGTTTGGTTCGATTAAAATGAACTCTGGTGTGACTGGTCTGTTAGCGCGGTTCATTTGAGTAAATGTGAACACTGCCATCCGAACCCTGGTGCGCACCAAACAAGCGGACCGTGACCGCTAAAAAGATGGGTCTCGGTCCACTTCCAAAGAACTCTGGTGCGGTTCGAATGAAATATGAACGCAACATGGACCAAATACTTCTAAACAAACCAAAAACAGGAAGTAATGACAAGATACGACATGATTTGAGGACACGGAACGAGCGGTGTAACCAAAACAAAATGAGCAGAGGTCAAACGTGTAGCAACGATGAGGTAAAGTGCCTTTTATGAGCTCCTTGTGAGTTTGCAGGTGGTGAAAATAAAATATGTACACGCAACAATGAGAGCGCTTAGTCCAGCAGACGGCATTAAGTGTGTTCGACTTAAAGCGGCATGACCAGACCGATCGGTTAATGGGTGGTTTGATATCATACACCCGCAACGTCGCTTTAAATCGAACACACCTTTTGTTTGGGAAGTTCCATCATGAATACGTCATTCAAGCCGACCAATCAGGTTGAGAACGTATCACTATGCTTTTAGGTTCGATATCTTTAGTTTCGTTGTCAAAAATGTCAATGTGAACGCTAAGCGGACCAGGACCAAATGTATCATTTTCCTTTTTGGTCCAGATCATATTAACCAAACGAAGTGTGAATACACCCTTAGATTATGTAATCAGGTTCCAAAAGTTAAGTACTTGTAATTAGTTTATATTACAATTTAAAATACTTGTAATACTTTTTTATTGATTACATATTCACATGATCACATGACATGCAGGTAAACCGGTATAATTCATTTGTTATTGTTTTATTTTAATTGTTGTAATTTTTTTTGGATTTTCATTAAATTCAGAAACTCCTTGCATTTCCGTTTGCGAATGGAATATACTTTTTCTCTTTGCAATTTTTATATCAATATGGTACGAGATTATCATATTTAAATCAATGTGATGAACAAGTTAGGTCAAAAATAATCCTAAAAAAAATAAATAAATAAAAAGTAGTCTGATTGTATTACCTGAAATGTGTAATGTAACGGATTACATTGCTAATTACAATTTTTGTCATGTAGTTTGAAATTAGTAATAATCACAATTTGTAAGTAATCTGCCCAGCTCTGTCAGTCGAGTGCTGATGAACTAAACCGGGTGTTTCAAGTGTTGAAGATGCTCCCGCAGTACGATTGAGAGGAACTGCTCAAATATTAAAAGAGTCATAGCGTTGCAGTATGATTGTTTTATTATCTTCATTTATTTTTTAATCTCTCGCAGACGAGCAGCTCAAGGAGATTTTTAATTGCACAGCGTGTGGACAGCAAGTCAATCACTTTCAGAGAGATTCTGTCTTTCAGCATCCTGCTCTACATGTTCTTATCTGCAAGGTAGAAACCAGATTAACTTGTTACAGCCAATTACGCACTTATATCTCTCTCATTAACATGCATGCCTTTTTCTTACAGTCATGTTTCAAATATTATATGAGTGATGATATCAGCAAGGATGAAGATGGAATGGATGAGCAGTGCAGGTTGGTGCAGAACATTTGTTTTTATTCATTTATAACACTCTAGCTGTGACGATACCAACACATTAGTAGTCAGTACGAGTGGAACTTCACATTTCCCAATGCCACAGCAAAAAATATTATCCTGATGAATGCATTACTGTATAAAGTTAAATTAAATGAAAACATTGTTGTGCAACTTTAAGGGTTCTCAATTTAATCAGTATATGGATCAAAGACAAAAAATGGTTTTCAAGCATCAAAACAAGTGTAATACAGCTTCAAAGTCAAAGTCAAAGTCTGCTTTATTGTCAATTCTGCCACATGTACAGCACATACATACAGAGAATTGAAATTGCGTGACTCTCAGACCCATGGTGCATACAGTTAACAAAACACTAACAGTAGACGTAGAATGCAAATAAATACAGTTTAAAATATAAAAACAAACTATACAAATATACAAATAAGGACATTGTAGAAAAGAGTTTGATTAAGTGGCATAAGGCACATGGCAGATGAAATGCAAATCGGTTAAATAAACAAAACTAAACAAAACAAAACTGTGCAGATATGAGTGTAGTGCAAAAAGAGCTTAACAAAACGAAAACTGTGCAGATATAAAGAGTGTAGTGCAAAAATAGCTTATCAGGCTGTTTAAAGTGACAGAAGAGGTAGTTGAGTGGGGTCAGTTCAATACTGACTGAGGTAGTGGGCAGTCCAGTGGTGCACTAAGTGACTGGTGCGGGTCACAGTGTGTAAGTGGGAGGGGGGGGTCAGAGTTCAAAATTTGAATTGCTTTGAATTGTTGTTGTTTTTCAATACATAAGCAAGTGTCCTGTTTAATTTTTTTTTTTTTTTTTTCTGTGCAAAAAATAAATATCATACATTATTTCCATTAGAAAACAGCCACTAAAATGTCATTCAGTTTAACAATCTTGTCAGGCATATTTACCACAAGAATCAGTTTATGACTTATTCAGACTAATACTACTTGTAATTTTGCATTTTTAAACTTTGCCACTATCCCAGTTTGGCCATTTGTCAGCAAGATTTTTTTTTACTCAAAATGCGATTAAAATTTAGTATGCTCACTTATTCCTTTTATATATATATGTGACCCTGGAGCACAAAAGCAGTCATAAGTTGTACAGGTATATTTGTAGTAGGGCTGCAACTAACGATTATTTTGACAATCGATTAGTTGGCCGATTAGTTTTTCGATTAATCGGATAAAAAAGCTACAGTTTCTTCTTTTTATTTTATTGACAAAACACTTCCACACTCTGCCTAATGTCCTTCAAACAAACGTGCCAACTGAATGCTATGAAAACATACAGTGCTTAATTTATTAGACCACCTGTCATAATAAAGAGAAAACACAAATATTTTAGGAATCTGTCAAAGAATTGTTTAAATCTAAAAATGTTATTGTCATTTATTGGGCAAATAACAAACCGAAACAACTAAATATTTATTCCGATAATAAAAAAAAAAAAAATAGCCTGCTGCCTTTCATAACAGCATGCATTCTTGCTGGCATTGTTTAGCTACTTTTTGACTGTAATTGGGTATCTGAAAAAAATCTTTCTTAGATCTTTCGTTCTTTCATACATAACAGCAATAATTATATTATAGCATTAGAAATAGCCTACTGTTACTAAATAGATTACGCATAATTGGAGGACTAACCAATACAGATATCTAAAAAATGATTTTAGTAAACACCAATACTGTTAGTTTAGAGCAGCAGTGGCACAAAGCTTACATTATTTGTTATAAACCTTAAATACATTTGTTTTAATAAATTTGTTAAGCACTGTGTATATAGGCCTATAGTTTAAATCTCTTCATCAAAAATTAAGATAATAATAAAAATAATAAAGATGAATAAAAACACAAACTCAGTGTTAACCAACTCATTCAGTAAAGATTTAAACTTAACACAGACTGTCAGGACGGAACTTTATGCAAAAATGGAAATGCTCGCGTGAATTTGTGACATTTACAGATAAGGATATGACCGTAAACTGAACGTTTTTGCGCTGAGGATGCACACGCATCTGTCAAAGCGCCTGACAGGGCAAGCCATTAATGCATTAACTTAAAGCTTACAATAAAGAATTCTCATGTTTTGTGCAGCTCGGATCACGTCTTTCTCCCGCAGCATCTCATTCTGTTTCCGCCACTATTTTTAGATGCATTTTGGCCACAGAAATGCGTTATTCAGTGCTGTAACATTAATTTGACGCGACCGGCTGAAGTTGAACTTACACTGTAGGCAGACCCGATTAATTCATAATGAGAATCGTTGTCGATGATTTTCATTATCGATAATAATCGATTTTATCGATTAGTTGTTGCAGCCCTAATTTGTAGCAATAACTAAAAATATATTGTATGGGTCAAAATTATCCATTTTTCTTTTATGCCAAAAATCATTAGGATATTAAGTAAAGATCATGTTCCACAAAGATATTTAGTAAATTTCCTAGCCTAAATATATCTCAACTTCATTTTGATTAGTAATATGCATTGCTATGAACTTCATTTGGACAACTTTAAAGGTGTTTTTCTCAATTTTTTGATTTTTTTGCACCCTCAGATTCCAGATTTTCAAATAGTTGTATCTCAGCCAAATATTGTCCGATCCTAACAAACCATACATCAATGGAAAGATTATTTATTCAACTTTCAGATGATGTATAAATCTCAATTTCGGAAAATTGACTCTTATGACTGGTTTTGTGGTCCAGGGTCACATTTCAATACGTACAGGTCAGAATAAGTATGTTGTTTCAGTTTTTACACTGAATGTCAATGGAACATTATTTCACCCACATTTTGACATTTTATTCTCCCAAAACTTATTTGAAACTTTAAAAGTAGACACTTTACTTGCATTTAATGTGCTTTCTATGTATATAAAATCACTTTTGTAAAATCTTTTGATGCGGACACTTAAATGTCTTTGACATATATATATATATATATGTGTGTGTATATGTGTGTGTGTGTGTATATGTGTGTGTGTGTGTATATGTGTGTGTGTGTGTATATGTATATGTATGTATATATATATATATATATATATATATATATATATATATATGACCTTTGACCTGTTTATTTATTTATTTATTTATTTATTTATTTATTTATTTAAAAAACAAAAAACAATCTCTCCATGCTTTGAAGACTGCTCAGGTGTCTTTGTTTGAACTGTAGCCATTCTCATATTACAAATTTCTTGCTGGCTACTAATAGTATCTTTATTAGATATTTATCTTTCACAATCAAATGAGCTGCTATGTTACCCAGATAGACGGTAGAAAAAGAGCGGTCAGTTCCAATATGAAAATGTAATGATTTAATGGATGTTGTGTTGTCTTTTTCAGGTGGTGTGCAGAGGGTGGTAATCTGATGTGTTGTGACTACTGCAGCAATGCCTTCTGCAAAAAGTGCATTTTGAGGAACCTTGGACGAAAAGAGCTGTCTGAAATCATGAATGAAGAAAGCAAATGGCACTGCTATGTGTGCCGCCCAGAGCCGCTGCAGGACTTTGTTAAAACCTGTGAGAAAGTTTTGCTCAATCTGGAATCGTCTTATAGAAAGCCCAAGGGAGATGGAGACAAGATGAAGCGTGAGGATCGTAAACACAAGCATAACAAACGAGAAAAAACAGCTGTAAATGGACAGGGTTACGCCTCCGACGGAGCGGGGTCGTTAACCTTTTCCTGTAAGACGTTGACGGTTCCGAAAGAGCTCGTCAAGAAGACCAAAAAACTGATCGAGACCACAAACGGTTTGAATCGTACTTTTGTACAATTCCTCCAGCACACATCAAAAGGCCGTGAAGTTAGTGCTGTAAGTTATAGACACTTAAAAGCCTTCAAATCAGTTCTGGCTGATCTCAAAAAGGCCCATGGGGCTCTGGAGGATTCACTTGAAAAGGAATTTGAATCAAAAGGCCTCAAGTTTCAAAACGGAGAGGAGCAAAGACCAGCACAGAGTCAAACAGATCATACAGTTGTTAACTCGCACCACGCTGACCCTGCATTTGAAGATGCTTTGGATTGCACTGCCAAGGACCAAAACCCTGCGGTAGAGGAGGATGAAAACCAACAGGAAAGTAACTCAACTGATGTTGAAATGAAGGAGAGCCTTCCACCCTCTCCAGAAAAACCTCAGGATCAGACTGAAGAAAGTGAAGCTCAAGAAATGGCAGATAATCCTGACTTTGAGGAAAACTCAGTGCCAGCTGGGGAAGCGTCTCTTGATAAAGACATCGTGTCTGTTCCACCGTCGGTCCCAGAGGAACTCTTTGAGATGGTCGAGAGTCTTGCAGTAAAGAAAGAAGATCGTGACGATGACAACTCGACTGATTCCAGTGATGGGAAATCAACGCCCACTGCTGAGGTGCTGGAGTCCAATAAGAGCCTTACGAAACTGGGTAGAAAACTTGTTGTCAAACTAACACCCGTTCCTCTTAAAATCACCATAAAACGAGATAAGAGCAAAGAACAGTCGCCTTCAGAAGACGTGGATGGGGACACGCTGCCAAAGGAGAGTCAAGATAGCAGACGCTCCCCTAGGATGAAGACCACACCGCTTCGCAAGTCACCAGAGGCGAAGAGCAAACGCAAATCAAGGTCATCAAAGGCAAAACAAGAGCGCAGCGACGCAGTGAAGGATCAGTGTGATTCAGACTCAGATGAAGTCCCTGAGGTCCTGCAGACGGCTGCCTCGAAGGCCAGCTCTGATGGGAGCGAACCCGAGAACGCTTCTGGAAAAGGTACCAAGAAGAAGAAGGTAGCTTCCCGCTCTGCTGAGAAAGCGAAACCGAAGCGTAAACTTGATATAGGCTCCTCGGATTCAGAACAGAGCGGCAAGTCATCGACAGCAAACAGAAGGAGGGCCAAAAAAAAGAAGGGCAGAGAATCGGACTCCTCAAACCACAACTCTGATCTCGAGAAACAGATGAAAAACCTGTCCAAGATCGGGAGTGGGAAAAAAACATCCAAAGGTGTCAAAAAGGAAGAGAGCGAGTCCAGTAAACAGGGTAAGAAAGGCCCTAAAAGGTCATTCGAGAGGAAACAGAGGTCACAGAAAGAAAAGACTAAAACCAAGGAGGAGTTTTCCTCCAGTGATGAAGAGCAGAAGGAGGAGCAGGCTGCTAACTCGGACGAAGACAGCGATCAGCAGAAGATTAAACCAATTCTTGAGTCCGTGATGGCTAGTATTGATGGTTTCCATCAGTCATCAGGTCAGTCGAAAAAAAGGTTAAACTAAGATCAGTTTTATGGCAGGAAGTAATAGCTGCCTATTGAGCATTGATTTCAAATTAGGGAAAAGAAAATGTTAGAAGAAAATCTATGAAATTACGAGTGCTATCAAACGATTAATCACGATTAATCGCATCCTAAATAAAAGTTTTTGTTTAAATAATATATGTATGTGTGCTGTGTATATTTATTATGAATATATAAATACACACACGTGCATGTGTATATATTTCAGAAAAATGTTATGTTTATATATTAAATATATGTGACCCTGGAACACAAAACTAGTCATAAGGGTCACAAATTTTTCTAAATTGAGATTTATACATCATCCGAAAGCTGAATAAATAATCTTTCCATTGATGTATGGTTTGTTAGGATAGGACAATATTTGGCTGAGATACAACTATTTGATAATCTGGAATGTGAGGGTGCAAAAAAATCAAAATATTGAGAAAATCACCTTTAAAGTTGTCCAAATGAAGTTCTTAGCAATGCATATTACTAATCAAAAATTAAGTTTTGATATATTTACGGTAGGAAATTTACAAAATATCTTCACGGAACATGATCTTTACTTAATTTCCTATTTATTTTTGGCATAAAAGAAAAATCTATAATTTTGACCCATACAATGTATTGTTGGCTATTGCTACAAATATACCTGTGCTACTTATGACTGCTTTTGTGCTCCAGGGTCACATATTTATTTATGATATAAATATTTGAATTATATAATTATTATATTATATTATATTTGAATATAAATATAGACATGTACGTACATGTAAATATTATCAAAATATATACTGTATGTGTGTGTATTTATAGATACATAATAAATATACACAGAACACACACATATATATATGCAAACAAAAGCTTTTATTTTGTATGCTTTTAATCGCGATTAATCATTTGACAGCACTAGAAATGACCTGCTGTCCTAGTAAAATGCTGCCATTGGTCTTGAACAACACCTCCTGTGGATGTTTTATTAGCAGCGGTTTCCAAACTGGTGGCCACAAGGTGGCGCTAAGGGGGACCACATAAAAGTTCTCAAATGGAATTTATTAAATACTACAAAATCTTAAATAATGTACAAAATTTCTCATATGTTTTTGGAGAGGGTAAATGAGGATTAATACAAACTTGATCATTATGAAATATGTGTGGAACGTATTTTCCAGAAAATAAGTCACTCCTCCTTTCCACTTCATTTAAACCAGTCAAAACTCCATTGTTGGGGGGGGTTACATCGGTGTGAAAGTCACATTTGTTATTACATTTTTTTTTTTTAATACATTTTTATTACATTCAGAAATAAGCTAAAAACAGGTAAGCATTTATTTTATCCATCACTCAATAAATAATTAAAATTTTAAATCATAAATTATAGTGCCATTCATTAAAAAAAAAAAAAAAAAAAGCAACATTGAAGCTACTGGCATGTTGGTAATGCATTGTACAAATAAACTTCCTCTTTAATTTGTCAAATCCAAATGTTTTGCATGCTTGATGTTATTTGCATTATATATATAAGTTGCAGCATGTTTCAGATGACAAAGAAAAGTGACTTACATCAGGAAAATATGTTATACAATGTTGGGAAGATTACTTTGGAAATGTAATGGGTTACAGATTACAAGTTAGCCTATTTAAAATGTAATAAGAAGTGTAACTATTTCCATTACTTTATTAAAGGAATGTAACTGATTACATTTACTTTTCTAAATTTCTAGGGAATGTTTTGGTACTGAAACTGTTTTTGATACTGATACTGCTATGATACTGTTCTTGAAATCAAATCTTTGCACAGCTTTGACAGGAAACACCGGCATCTAACAATGCCAAAATAACAGTTCATCTTAAAAAAAATAAAGCTTATACATTAACCCAAATAGGAAATAAAGCAGTTATTAAATAAGCATGTGTCCTATTCTGTGTCCTAAACTCCTGAAATATTGGTGTCTTATATTTTAGAGCAGTCAATGCAGTTTTGGATAGAAATCAACTAAATCTGTGTGTGTGTGTGTGTGTGTGAGAGAGAGAGATATATATATATATGTATATGTGTATATATATGTGTATATATGTGTATATGTATATATGTGTGTGTATATATATATATTTTAGTGGCTATTTATATACTCTAAGATGTAACCCCCTTTGTAATCGATAACATTTTCTTAAGTAACTGTCATTTAATTTCACATTTTTTTTTCTCAGTAACTGTAACTGATTACAGTAAAATTTATTTTGTAATTAAATTACGTAACACCATATATGTAACTAATTACTCCACAACACTGGTTATATATGAAGACCAGTTTTTCATCACAATGGTAAATAATTTACGTAAACCACCAACTTGCAGAGTGTTGCCTGCTTCAGTCGTTTGCATTCAGAGCTCAAATGTTTTTGATCTGCTTTCATGTATTTTCTAGTCTCCTGATGTTTAGTCTCCAGCAGATTTCAGCATCAGCTATGGGCAAAAAAAGGCTCAGCATCAAAACTACTCACTGCCACTTTTGGAGTGACACCTTGTGGCTCTCCTTTTAAAAAGGTTGCCTAAATGAAAATAAACTGCTCATAGCCTGCTCACACACTATATGTGAAGTGAAACAGACCTAGACACAAAGATCACTGAACTGAGACTGTAGTCCATATATTGCTACACACTGATGGAACATTTGAGAGCATTTAAGATGTATCTGTTTTTGGATTTAAGACAGTCAAAAAACAAAAAAATAGTAATATAGAGTAGACTAGCTTGAGAGAAAAAAGAGTGAATTAACAGGTGGAATATAATATAATTATATAATAAGTCAAGTCATTCATTTAAGCCATTAGTGGATTAATCGCTCATTTATGATATCAATTTAATCATATTGGCTTCATATCTACCGCTCTGCGCTTTCAAGTCAGAAGAGCAAATTTATCTTCTTCATGCGTAAAAAATAAAAGCAATATTTGATATTGCACTTCCAGAGAAAGCAAAACGAAATTATTGGGCAAGTGTGAAATGCACTATACAATGTGACGTGCTTTACCAAAGTCTAACAAGCAGAAACTGTGTCAAATAGACTTTGACATGCAAGTTGACATGTTAAATAGAATTTGTTAAATAAATAGAATTTGACATGCAAGTAAGAATTTGATATGCAAGTAAAAGGGTATCTGTCCTACAGCGTTTTTACGCTTTACCACTCTGAAGGATGCAAATGTAGTACTAAAAAGTGAACAAAAGGAAGAAATGTTGATAATCCCGTGTGACGATGAGAGAGATATGAGTGAAGATTTGGGAAAAGAAAGAAGCGATTCCATGTGCAGTGTAATAACTCATGGAATAAATTTGCGGAAAATAGGGTGAACCGATCGCAAAACAAAATACAAAGCTCTTGTATGGCTTACATGTACTCTCATTTGACACGGATCCAGATGTTTCCATGCTTGTGATGTAACACTTAATTGCCAACCTATTATTTATTTTATAAAGAAAACTTTGTACTAATTCCGTGTCATAATATTCACCTAAAACAGCATTTGCAAAAACAAAAAACAAAGTTCTACTGCTCGACCAGGGGCAGTTGTCAGGATGAACGGCACAGACCTACTATATTCTACATTATAGAAAAACTAATAAATAACTGTATAGCAGTGTTGTTAACTATGTGTCAGTTACAGACTGCATGACTTCTCTATATCATATTGTATGTGTTTTGTTAGTTTTTTTCCTGCAACAAACCGACGAATTAAAATTTGGTCGACTGAGTCTTTTCTTGACAATTCTTGAGATGTGAGTGAAGATTTGGGAAAAAAAGAAGACGCTTAGCGGACAGTCCTACTGAACACTGAGTGTCTTAGATCATTAAGTTTATCATCAGTGTTTTATAAACTAGCGTTTTGGTTCAAATATATTGAATTTCGTGGCTTATAAGTTGTTGTTTTTTTCTTCTTGTTTATGAAGGCGATGAAATTGAATTGAAGGCTGAATCCTCCCAGGTGGTGGATGATGACGATGATCCAGAGAATAGGTATGAGTTTACAAATCATATACTGTGAATTGTGGGTTTTGCAAAAATTTAACCAATTAAAAATATTTAAAAAAAAAAAAAAAAAAAGCTAACCCTTGTATGTGCGTTGAATCCTCCAACTGTGAAATCTCATAAAACTCATAAAGCCTCACAACTCCATTGCATCACTTTTAGTCTTGTTTCTGATTCTGAAAATCTAAGTAGTTCCTTTCATGAAAATGTCTCAGAATGAAAGGACATTCACAAGGTAAAGAAAGAGGATGTATTATTGTAGGCTTTTGGCCTAATCTTGTTTCTGTCTCTTCTAAAAGAATTGCCAAAAGGATGCTTCTGGCGCAAATCAAAGCCAACTATTCATCTGGAGCTGACAGTACATCTGATGATGAAAACGCAGACAAAGAGGATGGGGATTCACCAAAGAAAGGAAAAGATGGTGCTAAGAAGCAAGACGAGAGTGGTGAGAGTTAGTTTAGACAGGGCTGGGCGATATCATATCTCTCTTTTTTTTTTTTTTTTTTATTGGCTGAATTGCGCAAGTAGCCAATCTGTCAGTACAGAGGTTGTCAGAGCCTCTAACAAAACTAAAACTCTGTGTTATTTTAAAACCCTTAATATAAAGCATGTCTCATGTTTAAGACAAACTGGATTATGCACTTTCTTACAGTAGCTCACTCTGTGTCCTCCACTGTTTTTCAGATGCGCACAAATAAATATAAATGGTATTGCCTCATTCTTATGGTTTTAAAAAAATGTCTATATATCATACAGACTTGATATACCGCCCAGCCCTAAGTTCAGATGGAATCCAGTTTAATGCAGATGTGTTCTTGTCACGTATAATGCATTGATGTTTCCTGTAGAAAAAGAGGATGAGGATGAAACCTCGGACTCGGGCTCAGATGTTGACGTGAAGAAAGCTGGACGCAGACATCGTTTGTTGAGTAAGAAGTTGACTCTAAGCGAGGGAGACTCTGATGACGAGACCCCAGTCAAAAAGAAGAACGAAACCAAAAAGAGAGGCAGGCAGAAAGGTCAGTGTCAAGTCTAAACCAAACCTGCACGTGTGACTCTACTGAAGTATTTAGGGTTTTATTGATGTGTGTTTGTGCAGTGGGCAGCGACGATTCTGCAGACTCTGACTTTGAGCAGTCGCGCTCGAGCTCCAGCGATGCATCAGCGCTCAGTGAGGATGTGAGTGAAGACGCCGATGAAGACAAGAGCAACAAACGCAAAACACGGTAAGGATAGCAACAATTTGAGTTTTTCAACTGCTGTCAAATGATTAATCGCGATTAATCGCATCCAAAATAAAAGTTTTTATTTACATAATATATATGTGTGTGTACTGTGTATATTTATTATGTATATACAGTATATATTTTGAAAATATTGACATGTATTTACATGTATATATTTATATTCATATAATTTATATATAAATATATTTAACATATAAACATAAATTTTTTCTGAAATATGTACATGCATGTGTGTGTATTTATATATCCATAATAAATATACACAGTACACACACATATACTATGTAAACAAAACTTTTATTTTGGATGCGATTAATCATTTGACAGCACTAGTATTTATATATTCTGCAGAAGGCGTAGGACCAAGAAATGTTCGTCCAATCAAAAACGCTCATTCCGAGCATTTTCATTCATACCTGCCTGTCAACATGTATTTGCATATTTTACCTTAGAAAACTATCCCTTTGTTCGAGCAATAGAGTAGCTCTCGACACATTGGTGCTGAAGTGCTTCCAGTGATGCAGGTTTGAGTCTCTGACTATCCTGTTTACGAACTAATTAATAATGCATAGTGGCTTGCAAAACTGGCTGGCATGA
Source organism: Spinibarbus caldwelli (assembly GCA_039654775.1). Lineage (NCBI taxonomy): Eukaryota > Metazoa > Chordata > Actinopteri > Cypriniformes > Cyprinidae > Spinibarbus > Spinibarbus caldwelli. Next base: position 94,577 of record JBCAMP010000300.1, read on the forward strand.
TGCTAGCGTGCACATCATACTTAGGAAAGTTTTTATCAATTGGACAGATTTTATCAGTTAATTTGAATGTTTTGCCACTGTTTTTATATACCCTTGGTAAATATGATCAAAGAAGGCTGTGAAAATTAATCTGCATTGTTAATTCTTTTGATCTTTTATTTAAAAATTCACAAAAATCTTAACCGTTCATTGAATAATAAGAATTTAAAATGGGGGGAAATATCATTATGAAATAAATGTTTTTTTTCTAATACACGTTGGACACAATTATTGGTACCCCTAGAAATTCTTATAAGTATATTCCCATTCATATTCACAATTTTGAGCACTCCAGGGTGATTATGAAAAGGAAATTATCCAGCCATGGCTTCCTGTTTCACAGAAATATAAATAGGAGGGAAAACAAAGCCCAAATTCCCTTAATCATCCATCACAATGAGAAAAACTAAAGAATGTATTTCTGATGTGCAGCAAAAGATAATTGAGCTTCACAAATTAATGAAGTGGCTTTAAGAAAAGAGCTAGAGCAGTGAAAATTCACATTTACACCATCAGGGCAATAATTAAGAATTTCCAATCAACATAAAATGTTAGGAAACTGCCTGGAAGAGGACTTGTGTCTATATCGTCCTAATGCACGGTGAGAAGGAGAGTTTGAGTGGCCAAAAACTCTCCAAGGACCACAGCTGGAGAACTGCAGAAAATAGTTGAGTCTCGGGGTCAGAAAACCTTAAAAAAAAAAAAAAAAAAAAAAAAAAGACAAACAGCACCTACATCAGCACATGTTGTTTGAGAAGGTTTCAAGAAAAATTCTCCTAGCTCATCCAAAAACAAACTCCAGCATATTCAGTTATCAGACACGACTGGAACTTCAAATGGGACTGGCTTCTATGGTCAGATGAAACTAAAAAATGAGCTTTTTAGCAGCAAACACTCAAGATGGGTTTGATGAACACAGGGATAAAAAGTACCCCATGTGTACAATGAAATATACTGCTGTATTTTTGATGTTGTGGGTCTATATTTCTGCTGGAGGTCCTGGACATCTTGTTTAGACACATGGCATCATGGATTCTATCAAATACCAACAGATAAAAAATAAATAAGTGACTGACTCTGTTAGAAATCTTATAATGGGCCATGTTTGGATCTTCTAACCGTACAATAATCCAAACACAAACCTCAAAAACAACACAAAAATGGGTCACTGAGCACAAAAGCAAGCTTCTGCTATGGCCATTCCAGTCCTCTGACCTGAACCCTGTAGAAAATGAGTGAGGTGAACTGAAGAGAAGAAGCACCAACATGGAGCTGGGAATCTAAAGGGTCTGGAGTGATTCTGGATGAAGGAATGATCTCTGATCTCTTGTCAGGTGTTCTCTAACCTCATCAGGCATTATAGGAGAAAATTTAGAGCTGTTAAACTGGCAAATGGAGGTTTCAAAAAGTATTGAATACAAGGGTGCCGTTAATTGTGGCCAATGTGTATTAGAGAAAAACATTTATTTCATAATGATATTTCCCCCCATTTTAAATTCTTCTTATCCAATGAAAGGTTAGATTTCTGTGAATTTTTTAAATAAAAGATCAAAAGGATTAACAATGCAGATATATATATATATATATATATATATATATATATATATATATATATGTTTGTGTATGTACATGTATATATACATATTTATATGTGTGTATATGTAAAGAATGCTTGAAGCTAGAACAAAACAGATTTTTTTTTTTTTTTCTTGAATGTAGAGGGTCTGATCTTTATTTTGATGTATTGCATGTTCATATTCATACAAAAAAATATTCTGGGGTCCATGAAATTTCAGTGAAAATCCTTAAAAATGCTGGCGGTGGCTGGCAACTTTTTTTCAAAAACGCTGGTGGGGAAAGAGTTGAGTAATTTAAGCAGTTGTAAACACTACAAATCTGTTAACGTTAACCTTCAATATTATAGTAATATAGTACCAACTAGGGCTGGGCGATATGGCCTAAGAAAAAAATCCCAGATTTTTTCACAAAAAATCTGATTTACGATTCAAATCGATTTTTCCCCCTACTTAAAATCAATCTGCAGATGACATCTTGCTATTCAGTAGATAGGAGGTAGTTCTGATAAAGTGCAAACAAAACATTCAACAGCATTAAATATCAGTGACTGTAGGTTGTTTTTTGGCGGGACGATGACGAATGATTTACAGATCCTGAGCACCACTGACAAGCATCTGATCTTGTATAATGTGTGGTAAGAACTGTCGCTCCACAGTAATAAACAGAGTACGTGCGATCGCGAATCTCAAAAGTGAAAGTGAAACTAAAAGCGATCGTGCATTCAAAAACAGTTTCAATGCCAGGCATAATAGCGGCTCCCTGATGCCCGCAATTTTATATACAGTATGATTACAGTATGATTATTGATAAAACTGCGAGAGAAATTATTGAAATATACAGGTGCATCTCAATGAATTAGAATGTTGTGGAAAAGTTCATTTCAGTAATTCAACTCAAATTGTGAAACTCGTGTATTAAATAAATTAAATGCACGCAGACTGAAGTAGTTTAAGTCTTTGGTTCTTTTAATTGTGATGATTTTCACTCACATTTAACAAAAACCCACCAATTCACTATCTCAACAAATTAGAATACTTCATAAGACCAATAAAAAAAACATTTTTAGTGAATTGTTGGCCTTCTGGAAAGTATGTTCATTTACTGTATATGTACTCAATACTTGGTAGGGGCTCCTTTTGCTTTAATTACTGCCTCAATTCGGCGTGGCATGGAGGTGATCACTTTGTGGCACTGTTGAGGTGGTATGGAAGCCCAGGTTTCTTTGACAGTGGCCTTCAGCTCATCTGCATTTTTTGGTCTTGTTTCTTATTTTCCTCTTGACAATACCCCATAGATTCTCTATGGGGTTCAGGTCTGGTGAGTTTGCTGGCCAGTCAAGCACACCAACACCATGGTCATTTAACCAACTTTTGGTGCTTTTGGCAGTGTGGGCAGGTGCCAAATCCTGCTGGAAAATGAAATCAGCATCTTTAAAAAGCTGGTCAGCAGAAGGAAGTATGAAGTGCTCCAAAATTTCTTGGTAAACGGGTGCAGTGACTTTGGTTTTCAAAAAACACAATGGACCAACACCAGCAGATGACATTGCACCCCAAATAATCACAGACTGTGGAAACTTAACACTGGACTTCAAGCAACTTGGGCTATGAGCTTCTCCACCCTTCCTCCAGACTCTAGGACCTTGGTTTCCAAATGAAATACAAAACTTGCTCTCATCTGAAAAGAGGACTTTGGACCACTGGGCAACAGTCCAGTTCTTCTCCTTAGCCCAGGTAAGACGCACAAGAGGAATACAACATCTGTAGCCAAATTCCTTGACACGTCTGTGTGTGGTGGCTCTTGATGCCTTGACCCCAGCCTCAGTCCATTCCTTGTGAAGTTCACCCAAATTCTTGAATCGATTTTGCTTGACAATCCTCATAAGGCTGCGGTTCTCTCGGTTGGTTGTGCATCTTTTTCTTCCACACTTTTTCCTTCCACTCAACTTTCTGTTAACATGCTTGGATACAGCACTCTGTGAACAGCCAGCTTCTTTGGCAATGAATGTTTGTGGCTTACCCTCCTTGTGAAGGGTATCAATGATTGTCTTCTGGACAACTGTCAGATCAGCAGTCTTCCCCATGATTGTGTAGCCTAGTGAACCAAACTGAGAGACCATTTTGAAGGCTCAGGAAACCTTTGCAGGTGTTTTGAGTTTATTAGCTGATTGGCATGTCACCATATTCCAATTTGAAAAGAGTGAATTGGTGGGTTTTTGTTAAATGTGAGCCAAAATCATCACAATTAAAAGAACCAAAGACTTAAACTACTTCAGTCCGTGTGCATTGAATTTATTTAATACACAAGTTTCACAATTTGAGTTGAATTACTGAAATAAATGAACTTTTCCACGACATTCTAATTTATTGAGATGCACCTGTATGTCGTGGCCACGAGATAATTTTGTCGAGGTAATGACATCCTTATGTCGTGGTCACGCGATGTGAAGTTGAGGGAACAACATCCATTTCTCATGGTCACGAGTTTAATGCGTAAACAAACCTGCGTGACCATAGCATCCTGGGATTATCAGAGATGGATAAAACATTTTTCTCCATCCCACAGTCTTGTAAGTCCGTTAACTGATCGTGTATTTTTATGTAATATTTGTATATTATTATTATTATTATTATTATTATTATTTTAAAACTATAGGCTAATAATAATATTATAATTATATTATTATATTAACTGGTTAGGGCTATATTTTTATATTTATTGATATATATGCTTATTTCCCTTTCAATTCGTGTAGAGCTTTACCTAATTAATGTTCTGTATAATTATGCTAGTATTATTAATATGCTACCATAAGTTGCAAATACTGTAAGCGCCTGACAATTATGCCAATGAAGTTTTGACTTTGAGTCTATTTATGCCCGTATATATGACAAAGAGCGTGTTGTGTTTTCATTTACAAATGAAACTACGCAAATGATTCATTCCTCAACGAAACACTATATTTCTAATAGTCTATTAATTAGGCGAAATAAAATTAAATGTTAAATTCAACCTTTAAACTGCACTTCCAGTAAAAATTTCCGTAAGTCATAGCATAATCAAAGCTTTATTGGCATGTTGGCATTTACAGTAGGCTATTATTATTCAGAATGTTAAGTAAAGAGATCAAAATGAAGGGAAAATAAATCAAATGCATAACAATGAATATAAAAATATAACCAATAATAATAATACAAATATTATGGGAAAAGATGATCAGTTAATGGACTTGGGATGGATAAAAATGTTTTCTTGTAGGCCTATTTTATTATATGTACTTTATAAAAATTTATACATGATAAACTTCATTCGAATGCAGTCTACATCGTGCGCAATACAGTCCGGTAGCCTAGGCCTATGGTTAAAATAATTTAATAATGTAATAATTTCTAGTAATTCATTCATTCATTCATAATCTCTTAATTCCAAATTAAATATTAATAAATCCATCTCTGATAATCCCAGGTTGCTATGGTCACTCAGGTTTGTTTACGCATTAATCTCGTGGCCACGAGAAAAATATGTGTTTCCCTCAACATAGCATCTGGAGGCAGAGTCCTGCACGGGACCTGTTTGATCCCCGCACCCGCTGTAACTGACAGAACACCCAACCCGTTATCTGACCCGAACCACACCCGCATTAAATCTCCTACATGAGGTAGACAAAATTCAAGTTTATTTGTATAGCGCTTAGCAAAACTCATTTATTAAAACATTTATTCAAATTGTGAATAGCAGGAAAGTAGGCGGTTTCGCTAGCGGTGCGCAAGCGGTGCTCGTGCACCCAAAATCCTGCCGCTTCCACAGCTCTTCGCGGCAGGTTTTTATCTTTTTGTTGGCTTTAACCAATTACCGGGCAGATTATTAACATCCAATAGAACATTTCACTGAGCTCATGTAGGTAGTGTTGAAAACATGATGAAGATCATTTAAAATGTAATAGAATTCCCATTGGATGATCCATCAAAAATCTTTTACAGAGATATAAATAAAAAAAAAAATCCAGAGCATGCGTGTATGAATTGGTTTGCCAAGTAAAAATACAATTTTGTGTAAAATGTCATAGTTCACTGTGTCTGACATGAAAACTACGCTATAGCTAGTCCCATGAAATGATAAATAGCAAATATCATATGTACTAAATTTTCGTTATGTTTTGTTTATTTTTAGTAAAATCAAATGTGACTTTGTTTGCAACTATGGCAATGTCTGTCCCGAGACCGCACAAAACACTTCCACTATGAGAGAAACCGGCAGCCGTGCGGCGATTCCAAGATATCATTACCTCAACAAAATGATCTCGTGGCCACAACATATTATCACGCTCCCACGAGTTAATATGTCATGGCCATGACAAAACTAGCCTAAGTGAACCGAGCATGTCTCCTCCTGTCGCAGTAAATGCTTCGTTCGACTTTTCGGAGATAATCTACTCTTCCCTGTGGATGACCTCTGATCTACTTTCTGTACGATCTGAATTTCTGCACTTTGAATTTTAAATATTGAATTTGATGTTCCGAATTTCTTCTTCATCTTGAAAACTTGAAGCTGTATTTTTAAAAACTGGACTTTTGCAGTCTAAGAATTCAGAACAAAAAATTCGCTGTTTGAAAATACGCCTATTAAAAAACTGCCATAAATTCAGTTGTGTTAAATTTAAAATGTTCAATATTCAAGTAAAAAAAAAAATCTAATTCAGAACTATGTTAAATGCCACATAATATTCAGTTTTGTTAAATGACACTTGTCAATAATTAAAATTACGCAATTCAAATTGTTTTGTCATATTAAAAGCTCCATAGTACTGTACCTGATATATATCCAAAATAATCGATATTGATCGAATCGAATTGGAAATCAAATCAAATCGCAAACATGTTAATGAGAATCGAATCGGGAAATTTGTATCAAAACCCAGCCCTAATTATTAATGATCATGGTTTATTAATGCAATTTTACAATGAATGAATTATTCCTCAATGGGGAAACAAAACTTATGAAAGAAGATGTGGAAACACTTACAGGTCGTCCAATAAAGCTGCCAAGGACCGTGAGAGAAGTTACAAGAAAGAGAAGAAGAAACGACGTCGCATTAAGGTTCAAGACTCCTCGTCCAGTGGCAAGGTACTGTGCATTACTGATCTGTTTCAGCGCAATGAACGCAGAACACGTTGATGTCTCATGTGAAGCGTGTCTGGTTTTTCTGCTCTGCAGAGCGGAGGGGAAGAGGAAGGAGAAGGTGAAGGAGATGAGAAAGGAACGCCCAAAAATCGCAAGAAGATCCGCAAGATCATTAAAGATGACAATCTGCGGACAGAGACCCGGGATGCGCTGAAGGAGGAAGAGGAGAGGAGGAAACGCATTGCTGAGAGGGAGCGGTTGAGGGAAAAACTACGAGAGGTAGATGAACTACGAGAGGTAGATGAACTACAAGATGCAGATATTTAGGGCTCAGCGTAGTGAAACCGTTCTGATGTATCAGTTGTCATTTAACCACTGATCTATTATAGAGATCTGGATTGCTCATGACGTCATGAAAGTGAAGCCACCGTGCTGCCATATTGCTATTCCCCAGTATTCCCATACATTCCTTGAATTAATAGGAAATCTTACAAATTAAATGAGAAAACATCACTTAACAAGTCAGCGTTTTTAAATCTTAACTATCCCTGTTCATTCTTGCAATGCAAACGGTTATTTTTTTAATGTGGGGAATTATTTCCCCTGCTTATTAAAAAATTATGTTCATATACATTACAGTAGCTAACATCAGATGAACATGATAAACATCAGATGGATGAGATCCTCAACAAATATAACAAATGTCAAAGTGCTCATTCTGAAATTTGAATAAAGATTTATGCTCTGTGCACATACCTTCATTCACCTTGTACAGTTACTCATTATGTAATTTTGTTGTAGAGTTTTTATTTGTTCAGTAGGCTAACTGCAAATGTTTCAACAATGATTTCATTAACAGCATTCATTTTGAAGCAGGTAACGATTTAAACGGTGGTTAAATTAATGATTAATTGAACATATATAAATAACATTTTACATGGAAATGGTAAGGCTAGTAAAACGCCATATTTGCGCGATCAGACCTGAATGTATTTTACAAGTTTTATCTAGTGTATGTCTTTTATAACTTTTTGTTAATTGTATACCTTGTATAATTTATTCAGAGACCGCCATGAAAATAGCCTTGATGCTGGCATGGCGTTAAAAAGTGAATAAATAGAGTCTGAAATAGATGTTGCTCAATCAGGACATTAAAATAATATACACATCATAACTCATTCAGAGAAATAACTGACTACGTACAGTACGGACATGAAGCTTTATTTCCAAGATGATGCATGGTAAGCTTTTCAGTACAACAGAGAGCAATATAGTAACAGCCTTGTATAATATTATTCATTGCAATGAGCGATCCAGTCATTATATATAGATCAGTGAGGGGAAACTCAAAGCTGGTACTCTTTGCTTTCAGACTATTGTGGTGGAGGAGTCATCGCAGGTCACGTGTCCCATCACCACAAAGCTGGTGCTGGATGAGGACGAGGAGACCAAGGAACCATTAGTGCAGGTTCACAGGAACCTGGTGACCAAACTCAAACCCCATCAGGTGGATGGTGAGTCTGCAGTCGCCGCTCGTTATATGGCTTGCTTTTTTTTTCCAGTACCAGAAAAACAATTATGCATGACATTTTATTTTTTTATTTAATGCTTTGGATAGAGCACTTTAGTATTTCTGGCTGATAGTATGTCACTGAAAAGGGTTGCCTGACGTAAATCGATGTTTAAAGTCAGCATCAAATCAAAATTGGCCCCATTTCTTTCTAATTAAATGTTCATGGTGTGTCATTTATATTTTATTTAATGATTATTTATAGATTTAATGTTATTTATAGTTTTTATAATCTTTCATAAAAAACTTGAGAAAATTGCAGCGCTCCAAACAAGAAAAAATAAGTCCTTGAACTGCAGGTGCATTAGAGCCAGTGGGATACTTGAAAATGAACAAGAAGGTGGCTAACCGCACACTGATCCACTCAAGACTGGAAAAGTCTACAAAAACATCTTTTTTATTTTTTTTTATAAATTGCATCGTGCAAAAAGTGCAAAGTGCGTGTGAGTTAAAAACAGATAGACGCGAGCAAGCAGACGTTTCAGCACATTGCTATCTTCAGTGCTCACTTATCAAACAACATTCACCGTTTTTAAATAGGTCAGCAATTAAAGACAATCAGCTGGATTCAGTTATCTCAGGTAAACCTCAATTATCACAAGCAGAACTCCCAGAAAGTCAAATCATTCACATATATAGCAGAATATTACAAGTATACAACTCCAAAGAATGATTAAACATTACAAATATAGCAGGAAAATAAAGTAGTAATGATAATAATAATTTTTACAAAAAACAAGAGAGTTCTAGTTCTTCATTCATACCCTCAGGAAATAAAGATTTAAGTTCAAAGATCCAGAAAGCCTCCCTCTCTATCTCCACCTCTTCTATGAGGTAGAATCCTCTCGATGCGTCATGTCAGACAAAAAGTGGTTGGCAGACTTAAAATGATGAGAAATTGAAGATGTAGTGTGTTCAATCATTCTTGTGCGTAATGTACGTGTAGTGAACATGGACGGATGATTATGTAAATAACATATGTACTCTTACAAGTGATCAATTGTCTAATCTTATTGGTTTTTAGTGTACGAGGATGTGTAAATGATTTACATTTGACATACTTAGTACAGGAAGTATAATTGTAACATGAGAAATTACCCTGGGCTTCAACAAGATTAGTCGGAGAAGAGATGTAGGTGTCAGCATGAACAAGCTTATCCCTTAAATTAGAGCTCCTGGAAGAGACAAAGAGTGGTTGATCTCTAAATACATTCAATCACTGGAGATCACTTTGGATAATGTGCCAGTGACTCTTGATAATCCTTTTAATGTTATCACTCAGTGGACTGTATGTGGATTTAAAAATACAGGAAAAATTCTTGTTTCTTTTATTCATAGTCAAATTTCTTTCCTCCTGTTTTTGTAAGCTAGAAACCTTCTCAAGTGCAATGTCAAGCCACTTATTAGGATAACCCCGTGATGTGAAGTCCATATACTGGCTCTGGGCTTTAGCCTCAAAATCCTCTTTCTTAGAACAAATGCGATGGAGTCTCAAAAACTGGCTATAGGGTAAACCACGTTTTAAGGGCATTGGGTGAGCACTCTTAGCATGAAGGAGACTGTTCTTAGCTGTGTCTTTTCTATAAGGAGAGGAGACTATTTGATTATCCACAATTGATATAGAAGTGTCCAAGAAATTGACATCAGTGATCCCCACGTGAGATGTAAATTTGATAAGACAGTTCATGTACAGAGCAAATGCTTCAAAGTCACTTTCAGAACCTTTGTAAATAAAGCAATCATCGATGTATCTCTTAAACAAAATAATGTTGTCAATGAAAGGATTATTGTTGAAAACATATGTGACCTTGGACCACAAAACCTAGTCTTAAGTCGCTGGGGTATATTTGCAGCAATAGCCAAAAATACACTGTACACTGTATTACACTGTCAATTTCCTACCGTAAATATATCAAAACTTAATTTTTGATTAGTAATATGCATTGCTAAGAACTTAATTTGGACAGCTTTAAAGGCAATTTTCTCAATATTTAGATTTTTTTTGCACCTTCAGATTCCAGATTTTCAAATAGTTGTATCTCGACAAATATTGTCCTATCCTAACAAACCATAGCTTATTTATTCAGCTTTCAGATGATGTATAAATCTCAATTTCGAAAAATTGACACTTATGACTGGTTTTGTGGTCCAGGGTCACATCTCTCCTCCAAAAAAACCCAAGTATAAATTAGCATAATCAGGAGCCATAGTGGCCCCCGTGGCGGTGCCCTCAACCTGTAAATAATATTGATTTTCAAATAGGAAATAGTTTTTAGTGAGTACCATTTCAGCCATTTCAATGATAAATTTGGTCGGAAGACCATCATCATCGTGCAAATCAAGAAAATGTTCTAAAGCCAATAAACCCTCATGATGAGGAATGTTAGTATACAGTGAGGTCACGTCCATAGTTGCCGATATAACATCCTGATGAACATTTTGTAGTTGCTAAACATTGCAGAAAATCAGCTGTCTCTCAAATAACTTGGAAGGGAAGTTACTAAAGGTCTTAGAACAAAATCAACAAAATTTGAAAGAGGTTCAGTAAGACGGTTGTTTCCTGCTACTATAGGTCATCCCGGTGGATTGACCAAGCTCTTATGTACCTTGGGTAAGATGTAAAAAGACAGGTCTAGTCAGAGAACAATTCAACAAATATTGCATCTCTTTATCAGAAATCAATTGATGAACGTGTGCTTCCCGATTAAATGTCTTAATCTCCCTTTATAGTCGTTTATAATCTTTCATAAAAAATAACCTTTAAAACTGCTTTTCTTGCTAATGTAACTAAAGCCCTATTTGGACGGGACTAGTTTTACAAATTTGTTTCATAGACGTACTTGCAAGTTTTTTGCAAATTCAGTTACATTACATAAAGTTTTAATTACATATGTACCTTTACGAAAATTAAACTAGTGTGCCATGACAGGTTGTCGGGTGTGCCGTGGAAAATTATCAAAAACTTCCTTATCTCAGTTTCATTATTGTTGTTTTAAATCAGTGCTATTGGTCATCGTTATGTCTGTTTGTGGGTTTTACAAGTATTTAACCAATGAAAAGCATTCAAAAGAGCTTGTGACTAAACCTCGTAACGCCATTGGATCCTCAAATTGTCAGTCAAACCTCATAACTCCGCCCCGCCTCCATTCAGAATAAAGTGCCGTAACGCGCTGTTTAAAGACAAACGTCTATTTCTTCACAATGCAAGGGTAGATAAAGAACTGATGTTTGAGTAAGAGCAGCGTTTTCTTTACTCAAGAAACACTGTCTATAAAAGCTAATGTTTTTGTGTGTTTAAAGAGCAGAGAAGAGTCTTGGCATTTGCTGTCTAGTTGTATCCAATACACTTTTGTACGATTCAAATATTCTGTGAATAGCAGTTCGTGTTTTATATCGTGAGATTTTGGCCAAATGTATTAAACAATAAGAGAAACCGAGTGCCCATATAGCTACAATAAACTTTAAACCTGCAAACTGATGAAAAAACGTGATGCTATTTATTTACTGTCTCAGATGAGTCCTTTCTAATGATAATAAAGGACAAAACACAGATCTGTCATTCGGTTGTCAAAAACGTTGTTAACTCCATTTGAGTATTATTTTCAGAAATTAAATGCAAGTGTCTGATCATATATACACCGTGTGCATAATTATTAGGAAACATTGATATTCTGATGATATTTTTTTCCAAGCACATTTTACCAATTCCAAACCACATCAATCTTAATAACTATGTTACTATCAATTTTGTATTTAATCATTTATAATTGATAGATAATTGTCCATGAAGTCTAGAAGTGAAAAACTCTTTATATTCAGGTGTGCAGAATTATTAGGCATGTTTTCTTTTACTGACAAAATGAGCCAAAAAAGAGGTTTAACTAAAAAATGATTAAATCCTCAGTGGAAATATTCAAAACTAATGCAATACAGAAATTGCATAATTAAGACATGACCATTGGACAGTGGGGTCAGAAAAAAACAGGTGGAGAAGAAGACACGTTAACTGCAAAATAATTAAGAATTAATGTGAAGAATTAGGTGTAAAACCATCAGGAAACATTTAGTCTCCAGCGACATCATTTTCCAGAACTGCAACCTTCCCGGAGTCTCCAGAATTACAAGGTGTCAGAGACTTTGCTTGGGTAAAAAATCCTAAAAAATTACCCTCACTTAATAAGAATAACATGCTGAAGTGTTGTGAAATACATGAAGACTGAGTTTTATGGACAGATAAGTTGAGAGTGACTCTTGAAGGACCAGCAGCACATCCTCTTGTATGAAGAATTTATCTTCCAGAATCTGGCAGTAAGTTTTAGGAGCTCATTTTTATTTCATCTCTTCTCCTGAAAAGTCTGTCTTGCAGGATTGACTAAAAATGAGCTCCTAAAACTTACTGCCAGATTCTGGAAGATCAATTCTTCAAACAGTGGTACAAGAGGATGTGGTGCTGGTCCTTCAAGATCATTTTTGACATCTCAGTCTCATTTTATCTGTAAAAGAAAACATGCCTAATAATTCTGCACACCTGAATATAAGGAGTTTTTCACTTCCAGCCTTCATGGACTATTATATATCACTTATAAATGATTAAATACAAAATCAATAGTAGTTATTAAGATTGATGTGGTTTGGAATTGGTAAAAAAAGAAATATCATCAGAATATCAGCGTGCCTAATAATTATGCACTCAGTGTAAAGCCAAAATACCAACTCTGAAGACGCAATGTTTAATTATTGGGGGGGGTTCTTTTTTTGTGTCTTTCTCATTTTTCACACATTTATTTAGGTCATCAAAACTATGTCCTTTTGTAAATGGAGGACACATGGAAAAACACACTAAGTGATGGTTTTGTTTTGTTTTTTCGTCTGTTTGCAGGTGTGCAGTTCATGTGGGACTGCTGCTGTGAGTCAGTGAAGAAGGTGGAGAAGTCTGCTGGCTCCGGCTGTATTCTGGCCCACTGCATGGGGCTGGGAAAAACTCTCCAGGTAACTGTGAAAGAATTAACATTTTTGTTTTGTTTTGTGATTGTAGATGGATAGCGTTTGACTCTGCTGTTCTCTTGTCGTCCTGCAGGTGGTGGCGTTTCTCCACACTTTGCTGCTGTGTGAGAAGATGAACTTCAGCACAGCTCTGGTGGTGTGTCCTCTCAACACTGTGCTCAACTGGCTCAATGAGTTTGAGAAGTGGCAAGAAGGCCTGAAGGACGAGGAGAGTTTAGAGGTAGAGTTTTGGTATTGTATCACGTAGCTCTTCCCATTACTCATTACCATCATTTATTATTCACAAGGGTGCATTTGAAATTGTTCAAGTATTGCATCATGAATATTACAAATAAAGACAAATTTATTTTGGAGTGTCATACTTACATACTGTGGCATTATCATTCATTAGTGCATCATGTGCATATTCCTAATTTAATTATAAATTAAACCTGTTTAACAAATGCAAGTTATGGTGCTTTGCTCTTAATACATATGTGACCATGGACCACAAAACCAGTCATAAGGGTCAATTTTTTGAAATTCAAATTTAATCATCATCTGAAAGCTGAATAAATCAGCTTTCCATTGATGTATGGTTTGTTAGGATAGGACAGTATTTGGCTGAGATACAACTATTTGAAAATCTGGAATCTGAGGGTGCAAAAAAATGAAAACATTGATAAAATCTTCTTTAAAGTTTCCAAATGAAGTTCTTAGCAATGTGTATTACTAATCAAAAGTAAAGTTTTGATTATATTTTTAGTAGGAAATTTACAAAATATCTTCATGGAACATAATCTTTACTTAATATCCTAATGATTTTTTTGGCATAAAAGACCTACACAATGAATTGTTGGCTATTGCTACAAATATAACCGTGCTGCTTATATGTGACCCTGGAGCACAAAAGCAGTTATTTGTCAAATGTACCTTTTGAGTTGTTGACATGTAATCTCACTGTATGTCGGTGTGTTTTGGCTTGTGTTTCAGGTGACAGAGCTGGCCACAGTCAAGAGGCCTCAGGAGAGAGCGCTCGCTTTACAGCGCTGGCAGGAGGACGGCGGCGTCATGATCATAGGCTACGAGATGTACCGCAACCTCACGCAAGGACGAAACATCAAGAGCAAGAAGCTGAAAGAAACCTTTCAGAAAACTCTGGTTGATCCAGGTGAAGTTACTGCATTAGCAAAGCGCTTCTGCTCACGTGATTATGAAAAACCTGGATAAATATCAGCTGGTAAAAATGTTTAGATTGTGATTTCCAGTCTACTGAAATCAGTAAAACGATCATGGACAAGTCATGATTTATTTTATTTATTTATTTATTTTTGGTAAATATTAGTGCTGTCAAATGATTAATCACGATTAATTGCATCAAAAATAAAAGTTTTTGTTTACATAATATATGTACGATGTATATGTATTATGTATACATAAATACACACACATACAGTATATATTTTGATGTATATATACATTCATATATTTATATTCTTATTTTATATTATATATAAATATATTTAAGATATAAACAACATATTTTTCTTAAATATATACATGCATGTGTTTTGTATTTATATATACTTGATAAAGATACACAGTATACACACATAGATTATGTAAACAAAAACTTTTATTTTGGATGTGATCGTTTGACAGCGCTAGTAAACATACATTTTTTATACAGTAAAATGTTTAATTTACTAGAAAATGTTCTTTATGAAGGAATTCCAAAAATCTGAAACCTATTGTATGTGTTGATCAGAATCTGTGGGAGCGCTGCATATCAGTACTGAACTCATTCAGATGATGGACGTGAACTGAATGGATGATGTTTTGATGTGCAGGTCCGGATTTTGTCATCTGTGACGAGGGTCACATACTGAAGAACGAAGCGTCTGCTGTCTCCAAAGCCATGAACTCCATCAAGACTCGACGGCGAGTGGTGCTGACAGGAACTCCACTGCAGAACAACCTGATCGAGTGTGAGTGACGTTACTGCTAGTGGTTGACCAATGTGGTTTTTATTTATGCATGCATTTATTAGGACTATCAGTTTAATGCGTAACTTATTTAGTTATGAAAAAATAACACGACTAAAATATTTTAACGCGTGACTTATTTAGTTATGAAAAAATAACACGATTAAAAATATTTTAACACAGTTAATGCACTGGCCCCGCCCCCAGAGCTGTACATCACAGAGATGGGCACTCGAGTTAGTGACTTGGACTCGAGTCGCATTTTTATAGACTTCAGATTTGACTCAGACTCAAGCTGAAATGACTCCAGACTTGACTCGACTCGAGGAAAAGGACTCGTGAATATTTTAAAAGCAACTCGAGTCTTTTATCCTTAAATAGTTATATAACTGATTTTCAAAAGGCGGACCGCATCCGCACCCCGGCATCCATCCGGACCGCGAGCCATAACAGCAGCACCAGCGCGTCAAAACAGCAGATCACATAACAAGCGTCGTTCATGGCAAATATCTTTCAGCGCTATATACTCTAGTATTTTTATCTAAAGCCAAACACGCTTAATTCAAGCCCTTTCAGCTCCGTGCGCTTTCTCTCTCCGGACGCGCAGTTTAAGAGCTGCGGATGACACGGTTATTTCAACAACAACAGAAACAATGCTGCAAATCTAGTTATTTTTCTTACTATCTATTTATCTCTCAATAACCTATGACTCTGACTGTTCAAACCTGATGTGACAAGACGTTTCTGATCTACATTTAGCATTATTAATCTGTAGGCTAAGAACATTTCAAAAGAATCATGTAATTATAATTGAGATGGCTAGGATAGAACTTAAACTTTGAAACTGCTGGTTATCTTTCTTTTCTGCTCAAGATGAGAACGTTTTTATTTTTGTAGACATTTTTAGTAGATAATGCTTATAATATATTTAAATAGTATAGATTTCAGGAGGAAAACCCTGAACAGAAACAGTGTTTTTTTTTTTCACATTTTACAAAAGTACAATACATGTAAAAATATATATTTTATTTATTTATTTTTTATTTTTTGTCCGGACCTCTACTTGGAAGAAAATATAGAGTCCGTGCCTATTGGAACTTTAATTGAATAGGCTACCCCTGAATTTTATAAAAAAGAAATACTTGATTTGTATGGTTTTGTAATATCTGTGTCACATATTTCCTTATGCGTCATGGTAGATAGAACTCTTATTATAGAATTTGATTACAGAAAAACTGTTTTGAACATGGGAATGGATTAAAACATAAGTAACAGGCTGGATGTACATTAACCTTACATCTCAACACCTCTTTTTAAAATAAGTAAATAAATAAATAAATAGATCATATATTTTGTCTATAGCCTATAAAACAGCTTCGTAAATGGGAAGATTTCAATACATGAGGATTATAAATGGGATATTTTTTTTTAGTGAGCCATTAAATGACTTGAGACTCGACTCGGACTCGTGACCAAAGACTCGAGACTTGACTCAGACTCCAGCAACAAAGACTTCAGACTTGACTCAGACTCCAAGTTAAAGACTCATGAACATCTCTGGTACATCATCTTACATTCCATACAGTTGATAAATATGATCAAAGACTATAGAAAGGGACTTTGATATGATTCAGTGCAACAACTCCATAAATGCAGTTATGCCCTATAATTCAAGATACTGGGGCAAAAATGCTCCTGTATGAGTTTTTGTCTCATATTTATATGATAAGCGATATCACACCAGCAGCGAGAGGAATTTATCTTTAAAGGGACTTTAAAGTTTCACCCCAAAAACTTAAATTGTCCTCATTTACTCAAACCTGAATGACTTACTTTCTTTTGTTGAACATGAAAGAAGGTATTTTGAAGAACAAAGCTGTTTTGGTTACCAATGACTAGGGTTGGGTATCGTTTGAATTTTATCAATTCCGATTCTTACCGATTCCTAATTCCGATTCCAATAAGATAAACAAATTCATTTAAAAAAATTAAGTCAAACATTTAGATGTCAAACATATTTATTCTGTTTTTTGCCAATGGTTTTACCAAACAATACCACAGAAAAAAACAACTAGACTAATATAAATTTCAAACATTCAATTGCTAAAGACAAGTAAACAGTAAGTAATAAAATAGAAACAAACAAATCAGTTAGTAATAGCATAAAATAATAAAACTGAACAAATTTCAGGTAGAGAAATTGAAATCAAAAGTTTAAAAACAGTGCATAGTTTTCTTTTCTTAAAAAAATTGATTAATCCTCTTTAAAGTTAAAATATTCAGTCAAGATCAGTTAATGATTTTCGTTTGTTCTTTGATTAACATTATTGACAGGCAGTTGATTAGGCGTCTGTCTCTTTAACACAGAACGCACGCGAATCTAAAAATACTGTTACACGTGCGTTTTCTTTCTCATCTGTTTACAATCACTTAAGACAAAAAAAGTCTGTGTTTATGATGATATACTGACGTATTTTGTGCATACTGGTCGATAAACGTGAAAGAGAAGTCAGTTCTGGCCCGGAACAATCTTTTCTGCAGTGGAATCGCACGGACCGGTTCGAGAACAGACACAGAAACCGCATCGGGACCGCTGTCAAAGCCACTGTTCTCTGTGTTTGCTCTTAAGATGTGTGCGCTGCACGTAAACAGTGCACAAGTTCTTTCCCTTCCTGCACTTAAATAGTTTAAAGTCACATTAAAATGCGAACGCAGGAATCGTTAAGCGGAATCGAAACGCACACGTCTTATCAAATACCTGGTTCTTGGAAATTTGGAACCGTTTCCAAAATGGAACCGGTTCTCGATACCCAACCCTACCAATGACTTCCATTGCATGGAAAAAATAAATAAATAAAATTCTTTTTATGTTCCACACTTTATGTTAGGTTTATGTTAGCCTAAACGTGTAATAAATTTTATGTTGAATCAAATCAAAAATATTTCTTTCTAAAGCTACTATTTGTAATGTCTACGTAATAATTTCTCATTTAAATAATATAGATAATATAATAATAAAAATAGCTTTAAATAATCTTTTGGGGGTATTTTCAAAGCCAAATGTAGTTTGCAAATAATTTGATTAATTAATCGACACATAATGTAATTAATTAGATTAAAAATTATTGGCCGGCAACTTGAGAGCAGAGTAGGCAGTAAAAAAAAATCAAACTATTGGATGTGATTATCAACCAATGCCATAATCTTGAAAAAAAAAAAAAAAAAACATTAATAGTTTATAGACTGAACCTCCAAATGGCTTTAAACATTCTGTGTTTCTTGACTCCCAGAAACTGCACTGCAGCTTGTCAAGTCAGATTTCAATCAGATCTGGAGTATTGTGTGTTATACTTCAAGTAATCTATGTCCAGTTAATGGTTGTGCCACTGAGGTGGAAAGCACGTCATTCTGAATTTGGAAAGGCATCTTTAAACACTTGAATTATGACGAGAATCGTTTCTGGGAGTGAAAGTGCCATTTTCTCCCCTCAGATCACTGTATGGTGAACTTCATCAAGGAGAACCTGCTGGGATCCGTGAAGGAGTTCAGAAACCGCTTCATCAACCCCATCCAGAACGGCCAGTGCGCCGACTCCACGCTCACTGATGTCCGAGTCATGAAGAAACGCGCACACATCCTCTACGAGATGCTGGCAGGATGTGTCCAAGTAAACCAAAACACCACAGCCAGTATATTCAGTGCTAGTTTATGATGAACAGACTTGTAAAAATGGTTGTCTTCCACAGAGAAGAGACTATACTGCCCTTACAAAGTTCCTGCCACCAAAACACGAGTATGTGTTAGCGATACGGTTAACACCCATTCAGTGCAAGCTTTATCGATACTACCTGGATCACTTCACAGGTACGACTCTACATTGTATTCACTTCAGTTTATTTCACATTTGCTCTGTTAAAGATAGCTTGAAATCTAATTTTTTCCTAATTATTTTCATAATATACATTGGTGGCCAAAATGACTAGAACACTAGTATTCTCAGCAGCTAAAACCGGTTTTAAGTCAGTTATTTCTATCTTTTGCTGTAGTGTGTCCGTAGGAGATATCAGTTTACATTTCCAAACATTCATTTAGCCATTAATTGTAATAATCCAGTGAGATTTTTGTTTGCTCCACACAGGGATCTGCTCTGATCATCATCAGTCTGTCTGGAACGACATGAAGAAACAGAACAAACTGAGACAGACTAAATCCAGAAGAACTGTGTCTCCAAGAAAGCTACCTGCAAAGCTACAGTACTGTTAAAAGTTTTCGGCACTTGTGTAAAAATGCTGTAAAATGAGGATGCTGACAAAAATAATGTCATAAATAGATTTTCTTTATCAATTAACTTCTATTAATTAAATGAAATCAACATTTGGTGTGAGCATCATTTGTGTTTAAAGCAGCGTTTGCCCTCGGTGCACTTGAGCAGAGTTTCTCAGGAGCTTTGCAGGTAGGTTTCTTGAAGCGTCTTGGAGACACAGTTCTTCTGGATTTAGTCTGTCTCAGTTTGTTCTGTTTCTTCATGTCATTCCAGACAGACTGGATGATGATCAGATCAGATCTCTGTGTGGAGCAAACAAAAATCTCACTGGATTATTACAATTAATGGCTAAATGAATGTTTGGATATGTAAACAGATATTTCCTACTGACACACTATAGCAAAAGATAGAAATAACTGACTTAAAAACATTTTTAGCTGCTGAGAATACTAGTGTTTTAATCATTTTGTCCACCACTGTATGTCTCTGGATTTAACAGGGCAAATAGACATAACAGAGGCCTTGTGAACAGTAAAAAATATTTTTGATGATTAAAATCCTTCTATTTTCTGCTTAATGTAAAATATTCCTGAGTGAAACTGAATATTAAGTTAAATGCTTTGTCATGTTGAGTTTTAATTGTCAAATATGCGATTCACATCATGCAGTCTCTCACATTAAACCCTGAAATAGGAATTTGGAGATTTGAGTCTCCTGAGGTGAAACCAGCCTTCCCCCCCAGCTCTCATTTTTTCAATTAAGTGGTTTAGCGGTGTTATAGCTCAGGCTGCGATTGTTCTAAAGCAGCTCCGCAGCTGGGAGAGGGAGAGTGGCAGCTGGCACCAGGCCGCGGGCCGATCTGAACCAATTCCCACGTTCTTATCTAATGAAGAGCTTTGGGAGATTTCTCCAGCCAGAGGCTCATTAGGCCGGCTTTCCTCTGAGCCCGCTGCTGCGCTGCTGTTGTGGCTGTGGGTGCAGACCCCCAGAGACCACCAACCAGACACTGTCTTTGCCTTAATGCTTGCGCTTTTGTCCTGGTGGCCTGCTTTCCCCAAACCCCGATCCAGTTTCATGCTGCATTGAGGTGAACTCGCATTCGGTGTTTTAGACAGTGTTAAAGCTGCTGTGACTTTTTTTGTTATTATTATTCAAATACTATCCCAGCTTTGTATGCAGCGATGACTCTCTGTTCCTGTTTATACTTGGTATTAGGATGTGTAAAAATGATGAGGAATAAATAAAACAGCTAGATTATTAATAACATTGATAGTTTTGAAAAATAAACTATTTAAAGGGATATGGTTCCTACAAATAGGGCTGCGCGATTAATCGAATGCGATTGTCATGCGCATCTCGTCAGTAAATCCGGTTCTGTGATTAGTAGTAAATCTCCATCACGTGCTTTCAGATGGAGCAGCATTTACTACACAGAGCCGTAGTTCTCTGACAAACTACGCAAAAAATCGCAGACGATATATTGTACGTTTATGAAATCGTTCGCGATAACGACATCTGTTTGCATAGCGTCTCAGTGAACTACGGCTCGGTGTAGTAAATGCTGCTTTAGCTGAAAGGATGTGAAAATACCGCATTTAATAATATCTCTTTACTCCAAACTCACTTCATAACGTCAGTCGAATGTTTGAAATAAATCTTTCTGTAAGATGATGTGGCTTCTTACACAGAATAACGCACGCAACATTTTTCATAGCCTTTATCACTGCTTAGAATACTATGTCAATTAGCATTGCATTATTATATACTTTATTATATTGAAAATTACCATAAGAACTCAGATAAACTATATATTGCCATAGTCGTGAGTCTATTAGTCACGTTGAATCAATGAAAACAGTTAAATCTTCTGTTTATTCAGCAGCTGCTATAGAGATTTCCTGGGTTTCTTCTGCGGGGTGTATTTGGAGTTTCTCTGGCCTTCGGATGGAGATTTACTACTGATCACAGAACCGTGCTTCACTGAGAGATACGCATGACAATCGCAGCTTCTGTCTAATCACGATTTCGATTTCATTTCGATTTATCGTGCAACCCTACCAACAAATGCTGCAACATTAGTCACTAATGTTGTGCATTGCTGCAGTCACCTACACTTTGTGTATGTGCAACGTGTAATACATCCAAAATGCAAAAAAAAATATGCTTTCTAACTCCACTTTACTGCAATCCTGCAGATTTAAAGTTTGCGTTCTTTTAATGTAAGAGGTCACATCTTCTATTAGTCACAACAAGTCTTCACGTTATAAATTCACAGGTCAGAGTTCACTTGAATTATGGAAAGCAGCAAAATTCGTATGAGCTTGCATTTCCTGTCTCACACATTTACATGAATATGAATGGAAGTCAATGGAATGGAAAGCGTGGTGTGACTGATTGAGCTGAACCAGAAGAGTGAATGAGCAACAGTAAACTGAAGTGCTTTGCTAGTGGCTTAACTAACTTAACCTAATGCCTCCTATATGATATTAATATCAGATATATATACACAACATAAGCATAATATTACAGCTTACTACATCTGCTCAAAAGGATGCAAATGCACAAGTTGACCGTGCTAGTCAAAATGTTGACCTTCTATTGTAGATATGCTCTTCCTGTAACAATGCACTTATACTCCCACTGAAGTGCCTTTATTACTTCAGCTAGCTTTTAGATTGTGTTGCAGCCCAGCAATGCAGCATTTGACAGCTTGTGACAACCGCAGTTTTATTAAAAAAACAAAACAAAAAAAATGTAGTCTTACTACTAAAAATTGATACTTTTTCAGTAATACATTTTGGAAAGGTGTAATATGTGCTAGAACATGGCACCGGTGTTATTGCTGCTGCTTATCATTGCTTTTTACAATGCGCTGGATGTCTAACCATTTGCGATGTTGCAACTCCTCCATTGCGCTTCAAAATACAGAATTGTGTGTATAATTTCAGTTGCAGCTTTAGTGTCTTTTCTAGTGTAAGGGCAGGCATGCTTCTGGTTCTTGAGAGCATTTGATTGAGCTTAAAATCTGAGGAGAAGCTGACGTACAAATCGTTGATCCACATTGGTGGTAGAGAGGCTGTACATTTTGAATGCATATAAATGCAAATTTTGTCATTGTTTCGAAACACTAACTTAAGTTAAAACTCGCATAATCATACTAACAGCAAAAAACTTTTGATTTCTAGGGACTTTAAACAGACAGCTAAAGCACAAAGAATTTACAACATTGTGTTACAGTACCGTTCTCAATATAATGTTATGACCGATTGGCATTGCATATCTTGCAGTTTTTTTCATTATCAAAGTGACTTCAGTCATTACTACACGCCATAGCTTCACATCAGTCCTCTAGTCTGGGTGGCATAATGTTCTAATGGTAACCAATCAGACCTCAAGATAACACACAAAAACGAATCAGAATTATTAGATTTATATTCAAGTCACGCAATCATCGCTTTCATGATGGATTTTCACTGTCGCTCAGTTGCTCGTGCATATCTCTAGTAGACCGGGTTCAGGCCCTGTGCAATATTCAGTATCCTAGTGTTTCTTTTTGAACATAGCCAGTCATTTGTTTTGCAAATCCGCTCGGTGAACTACGAAAGTGACACAGCAGTTTTAAAATGTTTGAAGCGAAGCCATTCTTGCAAAGGCATGTTTTTTTGTGGTTTTTGAGGGGAGGATTTTGTTGCTTTGCTTTTCTAAGCATCAGTGTGAAAACAGGCAGCGTGAGCCTCTCACAGCGCTAAGAGCTTGTTTACCTGCTCAGTTAATCCTCTGGGCTAATCTGAATTCAGGATTTAGGGCGCTGCGGTGTGCCATGCTCTGGCACGCTGGGCTAGAAACCGTGCCAGCGGCGGCGCTAAACGTCTCGCTCTGAACAGGTGTCGGATCTGCCTTGGAGAGTGGAAGAGGCCGCGCCGGGACCAAACTCTTCCAGGATTTCCAGATGCTCAGCAGAATCTGGACCCATCCGTGGTGCCTCCAGCTGGACTATATCAGTAAAGAAAACAAGGTGAGGGAATAAAGACAGTGGACAGCAGACTTCTCTGAAAACACAACCCTGGGGGAATTTACTTGAGGGGGAACTTTCCCTGAAGTCATCGCTTTCTGTGCACATACGGGACGCCAGACCGAGAAAAATGACTAGGGAGCCAAACGATGCTCTTTACTTGCCAAAGAAGCACTTTTGTACATGCTCAGGTTCACTTTATCTATCCCAAGTTTATTATGTTAAGCTTTAGAAAACTAGACAATCCATTAGATTTATAGCTTTTAAAGGGATTGTTCACCCAAACATGAAAATTGTCATCTTTTCACCATCCGGAAGACTTTGGTTAACCTCAGAAATACAGATTAGTATATTTTTTTAATGAAACCTCTGTCCCTCTATTCAAATGCCAGGTAACCAAAATGGTCATAAATCTGCCCTAAACGAATCCATCTGAAAAGAGAGACAGTTGCTTTAAATTATGGAAATAAAAACTTAATCTATTCATCTAAATAATGATTGACAAACATACACATTTGGCAAATACAGAAGCTCAAGCGTGCATGTGTGATGCACGAGAACATATAGGTTTGTTCTGGCATTTGTGATTTGCTATATGTATGTGTTTAAAAGCCAAATTTAAATCTCTTTATCATATTAAGCTCGTCACGAGACTTGCATTAAACTGCTCAATTCACATGGATTAATACGCTTTTTTTTTACCCTTTTGGATGTTCTAAATTTTGGTTACTTAGACTTTCAGTTTCATTAAAAATATCAGTAACACTTACAGTAACAGTTATTAGGATGTTATTAACTAGTTGTTTATTAGGATGTATATTACTAGCATATTGGCTGTTTATTAGAACATATAAAGCACATATTAATGCCTTATTTTGCATGACCATATTCTAGATCCTTTAATCCACCCAATACCTAAACTTAACAACTATTAATAAGCAGCAAATGCAAGTTCATTGAAGCAAAAGTCATAGTTGTTAGTGAATATCTGTTCCCTAATCTAAAGTGTTTTTAGATTTGTGTCTTGAAGTTTGGAATGAGATATGGTTGATTAAATTGCATTAACTCTGCTGATTAGAATAGCAGCACCTTAACTGTTTTTTTTTTTTTTCTCTTCACACTAACAGGGATACTTTGACGAGGACAGTATGGAGGAGTTCATAGCCTCAGAGACAGAGGAGTCCTCCATGAGTTTGACCTCTGAAGATGAGAAGCCCAAAAGGTTTGAGATGAGTCTTTACTCTTCCTTGATAACCGTCCTGTTTGCTGCCTGTGTTATGACTGATCTGGTTCTCTAAACCCCCGTACAGAAAGAAGAAACGAGGAAAAGGGAAAGAGCAGAGCTCAGACAAGTCCGACAGTGATGACCTGGAAGTGATTAAAGAGTGGAACACCAGCTCTCGTGGAGGAAACCCTGAGGGGCGCAACAGAGCAGAGCCTGTGGAAGAGGGTATGACTGAGCTTACTGACTCAATCATCTCTTCAGATAGGAGTTTAGCAGTGCTGTTGTTACTAATAGTGGTTAAAGGGATAGTTCACCTGAAAGTGAATATTCCGGCATCATTGGAACAACCCTCAAGTTCTTCCAAACCTGTGTGAAAGAAGATATTTTGAAGATTGTTGGTAACTAGGGCTTGGATGATGAATCGATGCAGAATAGATTCGTGGATTGATCTTCCGAATGCATCGTGATTCCTCTGGAATGGATTCTGATCTTATATTTTAACAGCAGATGGCGCTCTAATCTATTTTTTATCCGCACACTCAAATGTTGATGAAGAAGAGTGCTGAAGAGCGCTTGTGCGTTTGGCTGAGTCTGTAATTTCACCTCGGCTCAGAATGCTTTTATGATGTGAGATTAATGTAAACAGCCCACTGTGAACACCCTTGTAATTCACTTCAACCTTTTCGAATTTTATGAATGATTATTTTAGGTTCAAGTGTGTGTGAAACAAGCAGAGTATGGCTGTTTCTAAAGCATGCAGCGCCATCTGCTGTTCAAAACTAAGCTCAGAATCGACTCCAGAAAGAATCGCCATGCATTCGGAAAATCTCAGAAGCGATGCTGAATCATTTCTCGATTCGCGATGCATCGATTTATTTTCCCAGCCCTATTGGCAACCAAACAGTTGACAGTAGCCATTGGCCTCCATAGTATTTTTTCCATACTATGGAAGTCAGTGGGGACCAGAAGCTGTTTAGTTACCAACATTCTTCAAAATATCTTCTTTTGTATTCAGCAGAAGAAAGAAACTCTGAAGTCGAGTAAATGATGACATTGTTGTGTGGACTGTCCTTTGAACAGACTTTCATTGGCCGGTACTGATGACCAAGATGATAGTTTTATGATATGATAGTTAGTTTTATAGCAGTTCACACACATGCAAAATTCCACAAATTAACACTTACTTTACACACAATTTACAGTTCACATTTTTAAAAAAAAATTTGTTTTTTTTTTTTTTTTTTTTTTTTAAAGGATTCATTAGAATGATGTTGGTAGATTTTGGACCTGACACTAGATGCAATGAAACAACTTTTATGTTGAAAATTTGGATCTGAGATCCCTGCAGTGCACGTATTCTGCAAATATGGCCACAACAGTGTGTATCTGTGATGTGTTCCTCAGTTCGGGCGTCAAACTCAGGTCCTGGCAGCCCATCGCCTGACTGGTACAAAGAGTTTGTGACCGAGCCGGATTCTGAGGTGCTGGAGCATTCTGGGAAAATGGTGCTTCTTTTTGAGATCCTCCGCATGGCTGAAGAAGTGGAAGAAAAAGTGTGAGTTAGGTTTTGTTAGAGTAGCAAACAGTTCTTCCTCCAGCTCAGAATTCATTGTCTTCATGTCATACGGTCATGTGTGTGATGGTCACGTGTCCTGTGTGCTCAGGTTGGTGTTCAGCCAGTCTCTCATTTCTCTGGACCTCATTGAAGATTTCCTGGAGTTGGCAGGCAGAGCCAAAGAGGAAGGGAAGCTTTCGCCGTACAAAGGTCAGGCACTTTTAGCAATGTTTTTCCTCAGCCTTAATCACGGTGCTTTGTAATCTGGAGATTTCTGCCACTTAAAGTCTGCGTGCTTTTCATACTTAATATATTCTCTTACAAATAATAACAGTATGTATTCGTTGTATTATGCAGTGCATCATTTTAAATTCTTACTACGTCAGCATGAAATCAAAACTCTAGTGCTGTCAAATGATATCACAAATAATCGCATCCAAAATAAAAATTTTTGTTTACATAATATGTGACCATGGACCACAAAACCAGTCATAAGGATCAATTTTTCAAAGTTGAGATTTATACATCATCTGGAAGCTGAATATATAAACTTCCCATTGATGTATGGTTTGTTAGGATAAGACAATATTTGGCTGAGATACAACTATTTGAAAATCTGGAATCTGACAGTGCAAAACAATCTAAATATTGAGGAAATCGCCTTTAAAGTTGTCCGAATGAAGTTCTTAGCAATGCATATTTACCAATCAAAAATTAAGTTTTTTTATATATATATATTTACAGTAGGCAATTTACAAAATATCTTCATGGAACATGGTGTTTACTTTAATATGATTTTTGGCATAAAAGAAAAATCTATAATTTTGACCCATACAATGTATTTTTGGCTATTGCTACAAATATACCCCAGCGACTTAAGACTGGTTTGTGTGTGTGTGTGTGTGTGTATATATATATATATATATATATATATACACAGAACACACACATTATGCAAACAAAAACACCTTTTATTTTGTATGCGATTAATCGTTTGACAGCACTACACTCACACTAGTTGGTTTTGTTGTACATATCCGTGGTCTTATTGTACGCAATGAGTATATCCATACTTCCAAAAGAAAAAGAAATGTTCAAAAACTTTTAAAATGCAATGACTTGTTCCGCATCTTATACGACTTTCTCTTTTGTCTGTTTTGACTTCATATGGTTTGTACGGTGGCCCATGTTGTGAGTGTTTTGTTGAATGTTTATGGCCAGTCCTGTAGTTTTTATTTGAATTATATTTGCTGTAAATTTAACGTTCTTTTCAGCAAATAAGCGAGCACTGATCCAGTGAGTGCAAACTGTGGTTACATGCGGAAACTCATCTGATATTTGCGCACACATCTGACACAGATCTGGGTTAAGTGCCCGCAGAAACAGACAAATATGTGCATGTAAACATAAAGCCTCTGGAATAAGGTCACGGTCCTAATTAAACCCTCGCAGCTGTTTTTACTTTCATTTTGAAAATGATTAGGCCTTTTTTTATTTTGCAAAAAAAGTTAGCTTAAGGCTTTGCAATTTATAATGAAAAGATCACAGAGCAATAATTGGAAACATATTGAGATGTTAGTTATGAACACAAGTGTGAGATGCCACAATATTAATTGCTGAACATGAGTTCTTTGGGCTTTGCCACCTATGTAGGGTACATACTTTCCCCTGAGCTCTCCATGTACAGCACACCCTACCAGGGCTGACAGCTGCATAAAATGTTTGCTAGAAACTGATTGTTGACTGGCTGTGCTGATGTTTTTTTTTCTCAAGGTGAGGGCAAGTGGTTCAGAAACATTGACTACTATCGTCTAGATGGTTCAACGAACGCCATGACCAGGAAGAAATGGGCAGAGGAGTTCAATGACACTAGTAATGTTCGGTAAATACACCCTTTATTTTCCCTTTAGAGTGTCAAGCAGTGGAGCTGTTTCTGGTTTTTCCATGTATGTCAAGCACTTGGCATGTTCTGCAAGATTCCCCTTTCTATCAAACATATTTTATTGGACTTTCCCGCTTTTAATGTCGTGTGTAATATATAACGTGTGTTTGTTTGTTTGCTGGTTTGTATTTTCTGAATTGTTCTTGCCATGAAAATAGGCTAAGATGCTGACATGGCATTAAATAAAAAAAAATATACTACTACTATGTCAAGCACTTGTGTTCTTGTTCTCCGCAGGGGTCGATTGTTCCTCATCTCAACCAGAGCTGGTTCTCTTGGGATCAACTTGGTGGCTGCAAACAGGGTCATAATTTTCGACGCCTCATGGAACCCATCCTACGACATTCAGAGTATTTTCAGAGTCTATCGCTTTGGCCAAGTGAAGACTGTGTTTGTCTACAGGTTTTTGGCTCAGGTGAGAAATTTAGTTTTATTTATCTCTAGTGTTTATTCCATGTAGAAATCTACAGACAGGCTGGATCGGATCTGTAATGTTTTTGACATGTTTCTTTTCTTAGGGAACCATGGAGGAGAAGATCTATGACCGGCAGGTCGCCAAACAGTCTCTGTCCTTCAGAGTTGTAGACCAACAACAGATTGAACGCCACTTTACCATGAACGAACTGACAGAGCTCTACACGTTTGAGCCCGACCAGCTGGACGATCCCTCTGAGAAGAAGAGCAAGCGGGCCACACCTGTGCTGCCCAAGGTGAAAACTGCTTCACACCACATGCCTTTCTCTGTTTTGTCTGTCAACAGAAGACATCATAACAGAGAAAGACAGAAGAAGTGTTTTGTTTCAATTTGTCAAGCGAAATCAAATGTGTTTGTGACCCTGGACCATAAAACTAGTCTTAAGTGTCAGTTTTTTGATTGAAAGATTTCAATATTCTCATGCCTTACAGTCGCATTAAGCAGATTAGGGCGGTGCGAGAATATAGTCATAAGCCCCTTTCACACAGTAATACCAGTAAATTGCCGTAAAATTACCAGAATGACTGCGCTGTTCACACAGGCAACGGCATTCCATCTTTGTTCCGGGAAAGCACCATTCACACATCGCTTTTAAATTACCAGTAAATTTTGTGACATCATAAAACGGAAATGACCTCTAAACGGCTGCGCCTCCCGGTGTTGTGTTTGTAAACATGGAGGGGTAAACGCGATAAGTGCTTTTGTTGATGTTTTCATTTTTGTGCCAAATGTTCACATTCATGCTGCTTCTTTTGGCCCAGAGACATTACACGACTTCAAACACAGCGCGGAGTAAATGCGTCATCTGCATCAGAATGTTATGATTGGCCCAGAGCTGTTGAATTTTGAATTTCAGCGGCTCTGGATTGGCCCGGAGTAGACATCTTACGTCACCGCGTTCTGAACTCGTACATGCTCATACCGGTAATTTTCCTTCTGCGTTCACACACAGCAGAATTCCGGCAATTTACTGGTAATATTACAACTTCTCATACTTTTTTTTGAAAAGGTCCTGTTCACACATGATCTCTTTACAGCAATTTACCGGTAATTTTCCGGAAAAGTCTGTATGTGTGAAAGGGCTAATAGAGTCTAGATTTGCTATATAGTGTATCGATTACCTGCGCTTATATAGTATATTCAATCACACTTTATTTTAAGGTCCAGTTCTTGTTATTAACAAACCATTAACTACGACTTTTGCCTCAAACTCCTAATTTGCTGCTTATTAATAGTTAGTAAGGTAGTTGTTAAATTTAGGTATTTGGTAGGATTAGGGATGTAGAATATGGTCATGCAGAATATGTGCTTTATAAGCACTAATAAACAGCTAATATGTTAATAATAGGCAGACTAATAAGCAACTAGTTAATAAGAGTTGGTCACTATACTAAAGTGTAACCTTATATTCATTTTAAAAGTTGGATATATAATACATCAGTACAGTAGAGTTTGTTTACAAATCACTGGGTGATAATGTAGTTAACTTTTTTGGCAATATAATAATTAACCATGTCTTTTACCATTATTGTAACACCAAAAAAGTAACAAAGAAATCATACAAGAATGATGTGACAGAAATACATTTACCTTGCAAGTATTAATTTTTATCTGAACAATAATGTGTTTCAATTTCTGTGCTCCTATTGGGTCTTCATTAGTCTGTTTTAGGTCTTGTGACCTAATGTTTAATTGCATTGGTGGTTGATTAGCCATCGTGAGCTTAAGCACTAAGTGATCCAAGACTTCCCGTGACAAAAGAAATCTCTAAGCATTCCCAAAATCTGCCTCAGACTGCAGAATCACGCGTTCACTGCTAAAGTTAAATGCTTCTGGCCTGTGTTTGGTGCACGTTACCTTTTGATGTTCACCAGGATTGAGACACTGTTATTTACTCATGCGCCTGGTTTCCAAAGCATTCGGTCTTCCTGGAGGGATTGGAGGAACAGTGCTCAGCTCTCATCTTAATAGTTCTGTCTCCCTTCATCTCTGAGTCTATCTAATCACAGGTGTGCAGTCACAGGAGAGAACCCCTGAAGATTTTACAAGACCACATCGGCCTTAGATCGTGTGTCCAATCTTTCACAACAGCACACAGCTGCACACTGCGACCTCCGTGACCCTTGTTTACTGAAGAGTTTTATTCTGCAGAACCGATGATGCTGGGATCCTTTAATTGGAGGCAAAGCATCCAGTACACATCCAACAAACGTGTTCAAAGCGCACAGCTGTGCAGATATTTGTCTTGTGTGCTACAGAAGGGGAAGATACAGCCCGCACATCTCCTCAATGTTTTATCATGAGCTGCTCAGCTGATGTTTTAGAAGCTTGTTGTTCTTGATCAAGCTTTATTTTGAGATGTAGCCCTACCTTTGTACGCAGCTGATGACCACATTTGGCCATATGTGCACCAGAATGTAGCAAGTCAACTGTTATGGATGGAATCTGCTGCCTGTAATCGTCTGAAGATGAGTCAGTCATCCCTCAAAGCCTGTAGTCATATCTCTATTTCTCACAGTACCCTCGCCAAGTTTATGGAACACAGGAAATATTTCTAAACCTGCCAGACCTCTGCCCATCGCTCTTTTCCTTACTTTGTGTAATATGTCTGCATCCTGATGTTTTTTTTTTTTTTTTTCATAAAGCCAAAAGAGAATATGACCATTGCACTCTTTTTGTAAACACAAATCTGTTCTTTGGACAGAGAACTTAGATGTGTTGAACTATTAGCTAACATAATTAAAATAGCTAGTCTTCAATGCCTTAAATTTATGTACACCCCTCAATTTTTACAGTTAAAATCATACAGCAAATCATCATAATTTTGAAAATATTCAATTTATTGTAGGAAAAAAAATGAGTGCTGCCAAATCGATTAATTGCGATTAATCATGTTTACATAACGTGTGTGTGTGTGTGTGTACTGTGTATATTTATGTGTACATATAAACATACAGACATACATGTATATATTAAAGAAATATATGTAAATTATCTTTATGTATTATGTGTGTGTGTGTTTAAATATTTCTTATATTTAGTACACACACATAAACACAAACATTTATGTTGGATTAATTTGTTTATTTCATTTTATTTGCATTTAATTGATTTAACAGCACAAAAAAAAAACATTTTAATGAATCAAAGTAATAATACTTTCATTAAATAAAGTAATAACAACAATAAACAGAACAGTAATAATAGACACATTGTATTGTTTAACACATTTGTGAAAGTCAATTATTCAGCCCCAATGCGATTTTTTTGGTAAAAGAAAATTGTGAACCTCATGAAGCAATGTAAAAGAGACACCACATATATTGTTTAGTTGGTGGACGACATTTACTGGATTAAGTGCTATTTTGTATCCTATTTGTGCAAAGTGCGCACTGTTAATGCGATCTCGTTCGTGTGTTTAAATATTATATATTAAAATTCAAATGAAACCTGATAGTTAAGTTAACATCTCCTTAAAAGCCTCCAAGATATAAGCGATTCTCTGTGTAATAGTACGCTATAAACTTACTCTGATCTGGCGATAGCAGCTATTCCCACCAGACCCCTGTTACTTTCCCCAGTGTTTCTGGGAAGACTCCCCCTCTCAGTCTAAAGCACACACTGCTTCAGAACCTGTATGCCGCTGCAGCTCACCCAAACATCATGCCATCATAAAGGCCATCTGTTACGCTGATTCACTGCTTCGTCTCTGAAGTTTTCAAAGGAACACTGTAAACCTCCCCTGACCTGATGAACAGTCATTATTGCAAAACCTTTTTAGGATGTTCTTGTGCTTTTCAGAGAAACTAATTGGAGACAAAGGAAGCTAGTGGACTTCCACTCTTAATGACAAAGAAAGAGTGCTGCGGCCCAGACACGAGAGCCACCCAGCTTGGGGTCTGGCCCTGCCTGGGGCTCTTCAGAGGCCCATTATAGAGCTGAGACCTGAGCAGACTTGAGTGACACGGTTGGGTCGGTGTGTACACTTCCTGACAGTGGTCCATCGGTGGGAAAGTGGTAATTTGCTTTCGCTCCGGCTCCCCCGCCGACTGGGTCTCGCTGAGCAAAGGAACAGACTTTAGTTGGCGTAATTAGGTGCAGGAACTGTTTTTAATAATCCTCCAGGTGTTCCTTAAATGAGTGGTTGCCTTCAACCCTCCATTTTTAGATATTTGCCCCAACTTGGATGAAAGAGCTGAAGGTGTGAACTGAAGTGCGTCAAAGAAGTTCTCACCTAACATCGTCCGTTTAGTAAATGGTAGAAAAGATGGAATGATAGTTGAGGATGGACACCTGACATCCAGCACTGTGCCAAACATCAAGAGCTGTGCAGACGCAGACTGTTTATATCAGGGCACTGAGGTTATGTGTATAATTTGCGTGCAGCTGTAGAGTACGTTTTGCCTGGCTAAGGTTAGGTATTACAAATATCTCAATCCTTCACATTCCTTGAGTCTCTTGCCCCAGACCCCTTGGTTTCTTTGGTTTGTGCACCTGCATGTTAACGTAGTGTCTTGTGAAATGTGAGGCTAGCATTAGGCTCTTCATTTTAAAGCAGTAAATAAGATTTTTGTTCACTGGGATGCCCCTTTTTCAGTTATGAAGGCAAAGTTACACTTTTATTATCGAAACAAGACAAGTTTGTCTTTTGAAAAACACAAATTCTTCCTCACTTTTCCGAAGCTCTTGTATCTTTAGCTTTTTATTATGGCTTTAGTCTGTCACAGTTCCATTTTGCTACTATTCACACACTGTCTTCTAAAGAGCATACTTCAGATGTTTATGGCTGTGGTAATGAGTGAAATAAAATAGAGTTTGCGAATATGGATTGCATTTAATATGAGGTGGCATGATCAAAAACCTTGAGGCAATTGAGCTGAAATAGCTGTAAATGTGCTGAAAATGATTCAGTAGGAAGCCAAATGGCTAGAAAAAAGACCTTGTACCTTTGAACCTGATTGCGTTTTTCACACCAGCGGAGTTCATCTGGGGCAGTGTCTTAAGTAAATTGGCTTTGTTTGCCAAGTCGTAAATGTATGTAGTTGAGCAGAGCTCTTGCAAGAAGAATTCTTATTGCTGTCAGCTTTTAATTGATAGCTGTTCAAGACAATTTAAAGAATATCATGCAGAGATATTGAGCAGTAAATAATGTGTTAAGAGTGCCACTGTTCAGGAAAAACTTGAAGGCAAAAAAAAATATTTTGCCAGAAAAGCCTTGGCATAAACTATTGCACACAGAGATGGCCAATATATGCCTAATTGTGCACCATTTCAATGGTATGTTGCATTCTCAGCATTGCTGTAAGTAGCAGGTCAGTTTTTTTGAACAATTGCTTTGTAATGGACAATTCTGTAAACTGCCAAGAAACAACCTATTCTAAAAGTAATATTGGTGTGCACTTCTTAGGGAATGTCACAGGGAATGTCTGATTTCAATAATTGGTGCACCTTCTAATATTGGCCAGTGTAAATAAGTGGTCGACCGATTTATCGCCAAGGCTGATATATCGGCCGATATTTGGGATTTTTTTCAAATATCGGCATCGGCCGATAAGTTTTTCTGTTTGGCCGATGCGTTCGAGGTGGGACTTTTATTTTGATGGCGCGACGGCCTTTTATTTTTTAAACGGTGCTGCAAATGGCAGCGCCTAAGCACACAGTGCTCACTTTCTCCCTCTTGTTCGCTGTCATCGTTAACAGTTCTGTCTAATACGGATAGAAGTCTGTCTAATAATCAGATAGAACTGTTAAACAAAGGAATTGTATAAAATGTATACAAAAAGTATTATAACGATTGCTTTTTTATTATTAGTAATAGAAAGGCAAACATTATAATACTTTCTCGTTTGCCGTCAGCATTCAGCAAATATGCATTTATATCATTTAAATAAATCTTTGAATGACTAATTAACATTTAATTTCACAAACCTTACGAACTTAGTTGGATCCAGTTGTGAGATCTTATAAAGTGTGCATCTGTATCCTGCATGATCGTGTGTTCTCTGTGCGATGGTCGGTCCGTGTGAATTAAAAGCGGACAGGAGGAGAGTTCAGCTTCACTGGAGACGCACGATCGACATCATATTCATGTCATTTTCACGGTGTGCTGTATGTAAAATGAGTGTTATCTTGGGTTTAGCTGAAAAAATATGATTCCCAATGCATACAAACTTCCCAGAATACTGAGTGCCCTGTACTTCCTTTTTAATTATATTTTATTAAATATTTAATTATTTGTGAAAAAATACTTTGTCATTTAAAGTGTTTATTTTACACATTTATTTTTTTAATCCATTTTCAGATGATTTAAAATTTCTTAAATGTTAATTAAAATAAAATTATATCGGCTTTATATCGGCCATCGGCCACCCGACTTTCCAAGATATCGGCATCGGCTGTCAAAAAAACAATATCGGTCGACCACTAGTGTAAATACAAAAAAAAGTTGCATCATACCTGGGTAGGGCACGGTGTATCGTTCATTTCATAAACATTTTCCAGCTAGTGGTGAAATGCACACTAAGTTCAAATCCCAAGGAAAATGGATGCAAGTTTACTCAAGCTTAACAGAGATGTTTATGGAGGTCTACAATATTTTTTAAAAAAAACATGCGAAACAGCAAAAATTGCAAAGACTGACAAGGAAATGATTTCTATGGTTGTGATATTCCAAGATGTGAAAGAGCGTGGTGTTCAGACATGGGCAGATAGACGGTTCCTCATCTGGGGCAGTATTTATCCTTGCAGCAGTCTGGCTCATGCACCTCTATGCTTTGATCAGAAGCAAAATGCTTCCTCCCCCGTTTGACTTCCTGTGGGATCCCCACTCCCCATTTTCCTGAGAAAAGAAAAGAAGAAAAATCTGCAGTCTGCTGATTCCCCCATTCCCCCATTCCCCCACCCAGCCTATTCCACATCCATGCATGGAGTAAAATGATATCCTTTTCCTAAGCCGTCATTATGCGTGGGGTTAGCTCACAGTATGACAATGCAGGAGTTCTTGTTACCGTCATTAGTGCCTTCGGTCGAGATGCACATGTTGGGCAGGTTACGGAGACAGACGAGACCACCCGCAGAGCTCCAGCCTGGAGATTAATCAGGAATCCCAGCATTCCCTGCTCCCCTGGACAGCTTCGCTGTCATTTGACCCAGCGGCTCTGTGACCCATTTACCCGGCTCAAAATTGGACAATGTTCAGATAAGCTCAGGTTGGCCCTCTCATGATGGCGAGTGTTTGAAATGTGCTCAAACAACAGCTTCATCGCTGAATTGTCTTTTGCTGCAGAGACGCGGCTCACACTTCAGTTGCCCCTTGTCTTCTGCACACTTTCAACAAGAGATCATCTTTTCCATGCAGTCTTTTTCACGGTTGTGATGCAGAAGGGGTTCCTCACATGGCAGCATCCAGCCATGTTTTAATTTAGCCACTTAGCCAGAAATTACCATCACTCATCCAGTTGGGTTTGTGGAGGGTATAGGCCAGGCCTGGCGTGATTGTGCTTGCTTTCGCCACATGTTTTTATTTTCCAACTATCGAAGCCACTTACTGAAAAGCCTTGATGTGGACTGATCTGTAGCTGCGCTCTCCATTACACTCTGCTGTAATGCAGAAGGCATGGCTCTGTTTTTGGTACCTGTCTTACTGCTGTTATCTTTATTTCTTGAAACAAACCTTGATCCTGTTAATCATGATAGGCTCTTTGGAAGACGATTGAGGTTTGCTCACTTTGTTCCTCAGATTCTGTTTATCCAAACTTTTCTTTAGGAATTTAGTAAGCAGTCCTAAATTTAGAAACCAGAGGCTTTTTTTTTTTTTTGAACGTTGTGATGATTATGATTAATTTTGTTTTCGTTTTATTCTGTTTGTTGTCTCTGCTAAATCAGGTGATGACGTAACTATCACACGTCTATGTTCATGTGGTTGGGATCCAGCAGATGTTTCTAGATCTTAAAGGCATTTTAATGTAAAGTGCAGGCAAGACAAAGAAAAGCAAACAATAGCTGTAGAGTAATTTTAAACCATGTTTGTACGAGGTCTGGATGTGAATTGCGCACCACTCAGGTGTTGTTTTCAATAACAGTGTAGTCATGGATACCAGAGTTGCATGAAAGCCTCTGAAGTTATTTTAAATATGAACACTTGGTTGGAAGCTGTCTTTTTTATTTTTAGCTTTGCAACAAAAACTATCTGCTAATTGGCTATTTTATTTATTTATTTATTTGTAATGAGATAAAAGAGCACGTTATGAAAGCATGCTGTAACTTTTTTAGAACTCAAAACTTGTTCAAAAACACCATTTCTTTAAACTAAACTGCAAAAAGGACACATTTAGAATCTGTGTAACTTTTTGATGTCAAGTACATAAGTACA
The DNA here is from genome assembly GCA_039654775.1 of Spinibarbus caldwelli. Taxonomy (NCBI): domain Eukaryota; kingdom Metazoa; phylum Chordata; class Actinopteri; order Cypriniformes; family Cyprinidae; genus Spinibarbus; species Spinibarbus caldwelli. The sequence continues at coordinate 131,694 of JBCAMP010000300.1, forward strand.
TCCACATGTGACTCTTAATAGGTGATCAGAATCTGGCCATCTAGTCACAGTGATATGAAAATTAAAAAGTAAATTGTTTTAAAGGTACAGTGAAATAGAGATAGTGAGGCATCTTTACTTCCCTATTGTGATGTACATGTGAGTGTAACGTATTATTAAAAAAAAAAAAATGTAGGGCGGGACATGGTTCCATGCATCTGTTGCTGATGAACATGAGCTTGCAGGGGCAGGTTAATCAGGCTAAATTTTTGGAGAAATTAATCTGCATGACCATATTTTAGATCCCTTAATCCTACCCCATACCTAAACTTAACTACCTTACTAACTTTTAATAAGAAGCAAATTAGGAGTTTACTAACGTAAGTTAAAGTTAATAGTTTAATAGTGAGAATTGGTTAAAATGTGACTAAACTAAAAATTAAATTATAAAATGTATGATATGACTTCATTGTAATCAATTTTAATAGTTAAATTAAGCCAGACCCAACATATATTATTTTTTTTCTGTATGACAAGCCACAAAAATGTTTAATTGTTGATTTTGCTCAATAATTATGTTGGTAATGGTGATTATTAGAGCAGTACATCTGTGTGTAGGGATGGGCGATATCTTATCGTTTGCGATACACCGGTAAAAATTATCCCCACGATAAGAATTAGTCTTCCTGCGATAATAACGATAAAGTCTAGTTGTTGACATTTCTGTGTGCGACAGTGTGGAGCAACTGGCGAACGTAAAACTTGGGAGGAGTATATCGCTAAATGAGGAGCTCGAGCTCCTTCTGCAATCTGTAACTGGTTTGGTCAGGGCTGTGCACAAAAAATCGGTCTGAATAAATGTAGTACAGTAGCACTACAGTAGCAGTTTTGCATGTGTATGAGCCTGTTTACAAACCTGTTGTCCAACAAAAATGTCGTTTATTGACATGCTTTTTCTCCAAATTAACTTAATAACATAGTCAAGTGTTTGAAATACTTCTTTTTGTGACCAGATGTGGTTTCATATTACAGAATGATAGTATTATATACAGTGATAAAGGTCGACTAGCATTGCATTATAAATATACTTTCCTTATAAAAATACCCAAGATTGAAGAACAATCTTGGGTATTAAATATATAAACTATATATTTTGTGCAATCGTATGTTTGTCTTCAAGTTTCATCAGTTAAAATGTCTCTATCTGTTGTGTTTTATTCAGCCATAACTGGATATCTTTGTCCATATAAGGGATTTCCTGGAGCATTGTCAGTAGTATTACTTCTGCGATGCATATGTGGAGTTTCTGCGCAACGGCGCCCTCCAGCTTCCAGTATGAATTAAACAGTCATTGCATTACGTGTGTACACAGTAATGCTCACAACACCCTATTTGGGGTAAAAATAGGAAAGATAATACTTTTCTCTAAAGAAACAGGATTCCCTGAATCATCGTCATTGATATCGTTATCGCAATAAATACCAGAAATATTGTGATATATTTTTAAGCCCATATCGCCCATCCGTATCTGTGTGTGTTTTCATGTGGGATGTTGACCCATTTTTCTTTGACCCTTTCTCTTGTCCCAGGATCCTTTCCTGGCAGAACTCCTTCACAGTTACAAAGATCATATCGTCGGCTACCACGAGCATGACTCTTTATTGGACCACAAGGAGGAAGAGGCACTGAGTGAGGAAGATCGCAAGGCAGCCTGGGCTGAATACGAGGCTGAAAAGAAGGTGTGTAACCACACAAGCCCTTTACTATTATATACATGTAATGATCACAATATTTTCTAATACCTTCTTATCAATTAGTAAATATAATGTTAGAGTTTAGCCATATTTCAGGTTTTTTTTTTTTTTTTTTTTTTTTTTTTTTTATATAATTCCTTAAAAAATAAATTGTCTGTTTGTATCTGGCTGTTACTGATAGCTGTTTAAGAATCTTGGTGAGGTTGATGATTATTTCTTTAGTGACGCGCCACACCTGTCAAATAATATTGTGGAGTGATATCATCATAAGAATTTAACCCACACTTTAAGGAACACCATGAGAAAGGTCTAACTGTATGCATATGTGCTTACATAAAATTCCTCGAAAGCGTCAAAGAATAGCTCCTTGTAAAACATATAAATAAACAAGCTTTGTTTAGACCTACATAAAACCAGTGGGAGCTACCAAAAAGCTTGTTGCTTGGAAAGTGCTCTTTAGGTGGTAATGGTTCTGCCTAGACCTATTAAAGCACACCTTTTCTGAAGTGTCTAGTTGTTCAGAGAGTCGAATCATTCCCTTACATAAACGCAGTGAAATTTGCGTGTCTGTGGGTGCAGATGATGGCCGAGAGCCTGTGTCCTTTTTATATCTAATCCTGGAATCCTTTGTAGTATTCAAACAATCTGAGTCATTGTCTTCAGATTAGAGACTCTTCGCCCTCAGGTCAGCCGCTCATTAGTGGAGCTTTTTGGGAGAGAACTGACTTGTTGCCTTGTGGGACTCTGACTCTGCATTTGAATTTAATTACAAGTGGCTTCTCTCCTTTTGCAATCACAAAATAATTACACAGATTTCCTAAGAAACAATTCTGCAGTCAACTTTCTCATTAGTCAACTTCTTTCAGTAAACTGAATCACAAACATTGTCCGTCTGACATCAGTGCAAATAGATGTACAGACTGACCCCTTTTCCTTGAACACTTCAGTAAAAATTAACAAAGTGAGCATGGAAAATATCACTATAACTTTAGTGCCCAATACAGGAGCTGTATTTGTAGTTATACCTGCTGGGACTCAGTTGTTATACGGAGCATTGAGACATAGGTTTAGATGTGTGTGTGTGTGTGTGTGTGTGTGTGTGTGCGTAATTCGTACCATATTGACGCAGTTTCTGTGCTACATATAATCTGTCTCCTAAATTTCATGTTATTTTTTGGCAAGAAGTTTTAAATATTATGTTTAAATCAAAGTAATTTCATCAGTGAATCACTTGGCCATAGCTATTATATGCAACGAAAAGAATTCACCTGCTTTTGATCATCTCGCTACAGTCATTTGTGTATGTTAAGATTGAAGAGCTTTGTCTAATTTGGTTGCTTAAAATCATTAACTATGTCAGAGCCATTAAAGTGGATTTTAAGCAGTCACTTGCAGTGATTAGTGAGCCCTATCGAGTTCTGCTCAAGATTTAGTTGAAAACAGCCATACAGTGAGCGTCACATTTTGAAACCAGATTAAAAGAGGGTCGGTTTAGATAGTCCCGGGGTCTGCGGCACAGCTGTGATCCACGTCTGCGTCTCTGCCACACACCTGCTCATGCCAGGTCTGAACACCGGACACTCAGCTGTGGAGTGTGTTTACGAGCTGCATGCACCAAAGACCCAATTAGAGGGTGGGATTGGCCGCATCTGCCTCGGTAGCTCATTTACACACAAACACAGCCATCCTGCTGACCTTCAGCGCGGGAACGTTCTGTTTAGAGCCGTAAGACAAACACAGCTTGGGCAGGACCCTAACAGAGGTTCACATGGGTGCACATCAGGATTTTTTGGATCCTCCAGCAATCTGTTGGCTGGGAATTATTGTTCGGCGTGCGTCTTTGCCAGATCGCAGACAAATCATGTCAAAGTCGCAAATCAAGTGGAAAATGAAGTCCAAAAAGCAATGCTTTGATTACCCTGCAGCAAGTGCTAGTGTGATGGAAGGCTGACTCATCTGTCAGGCTGAACCTGATTTGAAGATTATTTATAATTGGGATCTTTTCTGTGTGACCTCATCTCGTAAAATGAAGTTCTCTGTTTCTTTCCGACTGATGGACCCGCTCATCTGTTGTTTCAGGGGCTGTCCATGCGTTTCAACCAGCCGTCCTATTCTCAGATGGGCATGGGAGCAGGACCAAACGCTTACTTCCCCTTCAACGTGGCTGCTTTGGCCTCCATGAGCAACCAACAGTTGGAGGTAAGTAATGAGCTCCACATGCTCTTTTCACATTCCTTCAGCCGGCAGCTAATTGTGACATGCGTCTTCGGGCACCGACATTTGGCTTGTGCTCTGCCAGCTGCTGTTTACTAGGGGTGGGGGAAAATATCTATTCATTTAACTATCGCGATTCTTTTTAAAACGATTTAAAAATCGACTGGTTTATCTCAGAATCAATTTATATTTAATTATTTTACTTTTCCTAAGAGGTGGTGGGGAGAAGTTACTGCTTTTATTCCAACAGAGGGCGACATGTATAGGTGTGTTCGACTTGGAGCAGCGCCGCGCAGACCGATCAGTGTATCAAAGTACTGCGAGAGCAATTCGAAAGCATGCGGAGCCGTCTGCTCTCTGTAGCTCTCGCGGTGCTTTGATGTTATACAATGATCGGTCTGCGCAGCGCCGCTGTATTATGGTGCGTTCAAGTCATGTCGGATACATCGTATTTACGAGTTGAGCACACGTGAACGCCACCACAAAGTCGTTATTGCAAGTGGGAAACTAGAAATTTTCTTTAAGCCCAGAGTTTCAGAGTTGGGGGCGTGACAGTGAAAAAATAAATTATATTATTGTATAATTACCATAGAATATATAATGATTCAATTTACATCATCTTCATAAATTGAATAAAAACGTATCCGTTTCAAGCCAGCGCAAGAAAGCAAAACCATGGCGGAGGCAGGAGATCAAACCTCTTCCAGAATTCTTTCTGGATCTTCACGTTTTAAATGCCAAGTGTGGAAACACTTTGGATTTTGCACACTTCCGGGGCAACATGACTAAACATTAAAGCTGCACGATTAATCGTTAAAAGTTGGCGATCTCGATTCAAACACCCACATGATCTAATTTCTAAATGTATCTATTGAATCTTTGAAAAAGTCTTACCGGAACATTCAGATCTGCGTTCGCACTGCCACTGACACAGAGAGCAGATATTTACCATATTTAGATAAGAAACAGCTTCACAAACAGTCTTTTCAACTACACAGTATTATTTCTGTCTTACAGTCATTCATATCATCACAGAAATACTGGGATGAAAGTTTATCGTTCAGATATAAACATTGATGTCTATGGTAGCGATAAAAATAGAAAGTCATCTTTTTAAAGTAATTGGTGCTTCAAATAATGATTGTCGATTGTATAATTTCACCACTAGGTGGCAACAAGTGACTGTTAAAAAATTTATTTGTCATTGAATAATTCATTCAAGAGATTTGTTGAAAAACATTGATTCATTCAGTAATGAAACAAGTGAAGTATTTATGAGTGAGTCACTGAATCATTCATTCAAACCACTTTTTTATAATTTAAATATTAAAAACTGGTGTATTAAATATATTATATATTAAAATGTTGAATAGTTCGTTCAAATTGATTAAACACTTTAATTGCAGCAGTCTATTTAAATGTTTTCTTACACATTATTTTTAGTTCATAATCGTGGGAGAATCATGATCTCAATTTGAGACCAAAAAAAAAATTGTGATTCTCAATTTATCCAGAATCGTGCAGCTCTACTAAACATGACCAAAATGGAATGCAAAGTAACATAGCACTTTATTTTATTTCAGAGAGTATTTTTCTACTAATTTTGTTGCACATTTGACTGTTACATTCATTTTGGTACTTGAAAGTTTCATGGTTGAAGGTACTTTAAAATATACAGTGTATGTGTATGCTTCTGAAATAAAAGTTCAGAAAGATGCGATGCATTGTTTTTGTTAATATGACTCTTCATATACAGTCTCTTTAAGGGTATGATCAAGTATTTTCCATTGCCTAGTCTTTTATAAGCAAACAAAAATAGTAATAAATTGTAATATCGAATTGTAACAGTTATATAATCGCAACACTCAATTATTGCAATATATATTGAATCGGCACAAAAGCATCGGGATAGTACTGAATCGGCAGATTAGCATATCGTCCTAGCCCTACTGTTTACAAATGCTAGCTATCTCTGTGAAAATACCAAATTCAGATACGTTTTCTTGCGAGGTTTGATTCTTCTCGTCTAGTATTTTCCATTTCTTCTTACATTTTTTTTTCTCTCTGTGTTCAAGGATTTGATTAACCAGGGCAGGCAGAAAGTGTTGGAAGCCACTAACGCTCTGAAGTCAGTGCCCAGGGAATCACTGGAGGACATCATCGCGCAGGTGGTGAGTGACAGGAGAGAGGGAGATTCCCTACAGTGAGGCTTTCGTCGGAAATGCCCCGATATACTCACGACGCAAATGTTTTTCACTCTTCGCTTAGGGGTGAAAACAAGTTTTTTAAATGCCTGAGCAGCAATTTACTGTTAGTGAACATTCCAAAGAGATACATATGTAAATGTTGTGTGCTTTCCTCTCTATAACCAAATAAACACAACAACTTGACAGCGGTGAGAAAACAGCAGTTAAGAAAGCATCTGATCATGGCAATGTGGATAAGTTTGCGCAGCTTTGCAATTCAGCACTCCAGTCAGGTCATGTTTATTTATATAACACTTTATACAATAGATTGCTTTAAAGCAAGCAGCTTTACAGTAGTAAACATGAAAAAAGTGTCAGTGTTGCTTTCAGTTAGAATTACAGCTGCAGTTTCTGCTATAAAGCAGTTCTCCAGTGTGTTCATGTTTTAACTCGCGTCTGATCTCGCCAGACTGAACAGAAGACATGAAACACAGACGTTTTCCAAGTCAAAGAATCATCTACCTGTTAAAAGAAGGGGTTTAACAGCAGGAGCGAACACTTCCAGAAACTTCAAACGAACTTAATTTTGGCCTGATTTTGTTCGTAATGACATCACAGTGGTTCGGTTTTTAGATTTTGCTTCAAGTATATCAGGGCCTTAAAGCTTCAGGTCCAGTGTTGCATCTATGGGCTGTTATGACCAATAACTGATGCAAAACATACTTTCCCTAACAAGACTGAAAATTTGCTCTGCAGTTGGTGTTTGCTAAGGCAAAAATCACTGTTGTTGTTCGTAATTCCCCAGTTGAACCTCTAATGCATAGGTTGTCCTATACATTTTGTGCTACGGACATGAATGCAACTCTGGTTGGGTGATAAAATGACCAAAATCTATAGACTTACACCGAGTCATATTTGGACACCAGAATATTATAGAGACTTGAAGATGGGATCTGTTGACTTGACAACCACACACAACACCTGCATAACAAGAAGCCACTATATGCTATTGTCATGGAGCAAGCTGCTTTTTTTTTTTAATATATACACTTTTGAGGCTGTAGTTTTTGCCTATAGTTTGCGGCGTCATCAGTATTAAGCTTGAGATGTTGGACTACGTTCTGAACAACTGCTAAATGTGTTTGCGTGTGTGTGATGAGTGTGTAAGTGTTTGTTTGTTGAGGTCTACAGGATGTAACAGGTGTGTTGTTTTTGGCAGTGGAAGGAGAACCCGAGTTTACCCGAGGCCCAGGTTCAGTCCATGGCTCTTGGGAGGCAGGCCGGCTACGAGCTGGAAATCAAACACAGGGAGGCTGTTTATCGTGAAGTCCTCGGCAAGCAACAAACTGTACGTTTGCTCATCTGTCACTATTTCTGTGACATCTTATGTTCTATCTGTGTTTAAGTGACAACATTTTGAACTAATTAGAATGAAAGGGATTTTTACATCTGGGGACCCTGTTGCACCCCTTTATTCTCATTTGTCAAAAATAATTAAATGTGATGTGTAAATGAATTAAGAGTCTCTGAGGGTCTCTTAAAAAGTCCTAAAATGTCTTAAATTCAGTTTGATCAAATTTAAGGGCATAAATGGTGCAATAAGGCCTTTTGTTGTTATTTAACTTAAAAAGGCTGATAAATGTGAGTGCTGCATGCTTCAGTGTAAAAATTCGGCACTGTTTCATGTTCTACAGACTCATAGTTTCAGAGCAGTTCAAAATCAGTGGAAACTGTGCATGTATGCCAAACGATTGCTTATGATCTACTGCTGATGAATTATGGCATGTTTGCTTCATGGTGTTTATATTGTAATATGTGGTAGATGGTTGTAAGAGTGCATATTTTACAATAATACAATAAACTACATCTGGTGTTTAAAAATACAACATTAAATACTAGAAACGGCAAAATAGTCTTTATTTGGTTTTTATATCATCAGCAAAATCCAATGTCCATAAACCTCTAATTTGTGATTGCTAAATTTTTATGTTGCAGTTGTTACTTTATTATCTTGTGATTTCATCCAAATGTACCTTGTGATTTAGGGCTGGGCGATATGGCAAAAAATTACAATCTCGAAAAATTTTTTTAAAAAAAATCTTTTTTTTTTTTTTCTCTCATAACGTTTGACCGATTCTTTTTTTTCTTTTTTTTTTCTTTTTTAACTAGTCAACTTGAAAATGTAACTACAACATGATTCAATAACTTTTTCTTTAACCCTCTAAAGGAAATTCTATTCCAAGTGCACCACACGTTGTCAACATGATGTAAATGTTAAACAAATCACTTGTTAAACATCTTTGCAGAAAAGATGCATGGACTACTACATCTTATACAAATTTGTCTTATACATATTATGTTCAAAAATAATATGAGGAAAATGCTTTAAAAAATCTAAAAATTCAAGGTAATTCAAAAAGACTGAAGGTATAACACCAGTAGACTATTATTAACGATAAATGTTCTGTAAAAACAATGAACAACTGCTTTCAGCCTGTCACCGTGATGCAAACATGAAATATCAGACATACATTAGTAGTTACAAGTTTTTGTGTTTGATTGCGCTGCTGTTCCACTGCTTCTTCCATGTAAACATGGACGCATTTGACTGTTGCTCTAGTATCGTATCTCTTGCAGCGTCTCATGCATGAAACGGCAGTCTAAAAATGCGGCGCTCAAGTTAAAAGAAGTTCACTCCCATCTTCTTGCATGCTATTCCTAATCCACTGCCTGCGTCGCATCTTTGTCAACACAAAAGCGCATTCTGTGTGAATGGCGCCTAGCGATAGGAATGTGTCACACGCGAGCGGTTAATCACATGCGCCGACATGCAGTTGGATCGTTCTTTTCTCTTTACTGTTATCATTGGCATATTGTCAAACTGTCTAATTCTAACGTTTGGTAACATTTCTATTCCTCAATTTCTAAAAAAAAAAATTGTCAAAACGTTAAATTCGAATTAATCGATAAAATCTGAAAAATTGCCCAGCCCTATTGTGATTTCATAAAGACATTGGATATCAAAATATGCTCTTGATTGTAATCAAAGAATGTGGTGATTTGTGGACCGATTATGTAGTAACACCAGTTCTGTTGGAGACCCTGATATTGCATGACTTTCTGAAGCCACATATGAGAAAATTAACATCCGATCTCCGTCTCTTCTCCAGCTGATGATTTACGTGCAGAAAGTGATCGCCAACCGTAAGGTGCAGGAGCAGCAGATGGCCATGGCGAGACAGGGTCTGCTGCTCAACCAGCTGGCCATGCAGAACGGTCTTACTGGCCCCATAAATCAGATGGACCTGCTGGGGTTGTACCAGCAGCTCGGGGCCCTCCAGGGCCTCCCCTCCCCACAGCTGGGCAAGAACCCGGGCCCGTCTAAGGGCCTGTAGATGCCTCCGCCCAGCCTCTGCCCCTCGGTGTACACACAGCTGGACTGATACATCCAGAACACCTACTTGAGCTCCTCGGTAACGAGAGGGCATCCTGGGACTTTGTTAAAGGGGTTTTTGGCAGTGCAGTTTGTCATTTTGTGTATATAGCCTTAATGTTATTCAAGTTTTTTTTTTTTTTTTTTTTTTCCTCTCTCACGTATTTAAGATTGAAGAAGATATTCTCCCCAAATGCTTTTAGGCATTGCAGGTTTCTTTCCCCTTGAATAAGGGCTGTGCATATATAAATAATTATATTGCAAGGAAAACAGCGTGATTGAGGAGGGACCATAGCGTTTCTGTTCTAGAGCCCCCGTAAATACTATCTGCGCTAATATCTTCCTAGTAGTGGATTGTCATCGGTACTGTGCTAGCAGAGACACTACAGCGGACACCTTAAATGTAACGTCAAGTCAAATGGCCTTATATCAAGCAGCTAGATCTCTTCTAATGTTTTAAAACCCCTTTTTCTAATCTGCTTTTAGGTATTTAAACTTGTTGTTGCTAATCATGCTATGGAATGTCTGTGTTGTTAAAACTGCTTGCTGAATTCCTCCGGACTTTTGTAAAATCAGACTTCTCGTTGTAGTGTTGCCTAGCATATTGTTGTGAGAACTGTTCATAATTTCTTTTTCTGTTGTTTATTTCTTTCTGTTTCTTTTCCCCACTTGCGTTGGGAAATTGTTCCCCTCCTGAAAATGTTCTAATGTTAGCATATACACCACCAACTTCTGCCATTAATATGAACTGCTACTTAGTATTTAATATCACATTTAAATAAAGTGACCAAAAGGATGTTACATGCAGGTCTTGCTTGTGTTTTTTTTGTTTTTGTTTTTTTTGTGCAGTTTTGCACAACTACTGGCAAATATTACGATATGTGCAAATCCATGTCCTAAATGCTCAAAAACAACAAGGGAATTAATAAATTATTTGAAATTTCCATGATTTTTTTAAAGGTTGAATATAAATCATTCTGTTTATGCTTAGTTTTAAGATATTTTGTCAAGAAGAAATTGCTCTTTGCAATTGCTAATGTATCCACTGAACAAAGGTAATGGAATAGTCATGAAAGTTCTAAAATATTTTTAACATTTAAAACTTTTGTATGAACGTTTATATCATATGTTATATAATCTTCAGTTTCATCAGTTTTGGGAATTGTCAAGAATTCCATTTTGTTCCATTTGCTCTCTGTTGGTTCTGCGAGACGCATCGCTTATAGTAGCATGTGTCATGGGGTTCTTAAATTGGGTTCTTGGATGATACTTCAAGTTTGAATGCTATATGGGAACTTCCTTACGAGTCAGACGGCATATATTGAGTAATTCCACCTTTCTTTTTATTTAAACATAACACACATACAGTACCTAACTATATGTTGGCAACCTTTAACTCTAGACAATGGTTTTACTTACTACTTTTGGCGACAGATGCATACTGGCTAGTCATTTCTTATGCATGTTGAAATGTGCCACTCCCTTCCCATGATGCAGCAGTGCAGTTGACAGTCAGATGAGGTCACCAGAAGACAAGACAAACTTTTGCCCCTGATTTAAGCCAATACTAGGAAGTTGTGGTTTTGAAGAACTAGCGAGTACTCAAACAGCTACTCATTATTTTCGATAAATGAATACATGAATGAGACTGTATTTGAGATCCATGACAGCAAAACCAAATTTCAGATGCGTTTTCTCTAGACCCTGAGAATCTATCTCCTCCTGTACACCCCATTCTTCCCCTTCAGTCTTTCATCTGCTGTGTCGTTTCTACTGCTTGCTATTATTTTCATTTCTGTAGCTGCCAGGGTTTTTCTCCCCCTCTTTTCCATTCGCCCCCTCAAGCCCACGTTTCCCCCCTGAGGGGAGCTTACATTCACAGCTTGCAGAAAGCTGCCAAAAGAGAAACATTACAACTATTGCAGATGTTGAAATGTTGATCCCATCCTTAGTATGCCCAGATTACCACTCGGCTAGCTTTGCAGCACCGGGCAGCTGTTGCCCCATCTATCCTCCAATGTTAAAACCTGCTTCCGTTCACATGAACATGCACTATACACTTCATATCTGAAAGTATTCGAGCGTGCTATTGATCATCTGAGCACGAACGAGCCAAGCATGCTGTCAGGCATCGGTGGTGGGTGGGGTTGTGAATGTTTGTAAATCTGGATTGTCCTGTTCCTTTCTGATTATGTAAATTGACTGAAACCCTATAGAAGTCCATTCAGGGCAACATCAGTGCTGGTCCAAATCTTCATTCAATCACCAAGGGAGTTTTGTGTTGCTGTGATTTACAATGCATCAGATTCACAAAAAACTCAATAATAGTTCTGCGTATGTTATCACTATTATATAGGTAATTAATATTGTTGTGCTGCTGGCTTTTCAACAGGTTTGACGCCCACCAGCGCAACACATTCTCTCGTATTGTTTCGCTTTCTGTAGGGTGTTGATTTATGCCTCTACAGACTGCTTAGGGAGAACTTTCCCACAGGTTCCCCGAGCCAAGAGCTGTCTTTTTACATCATCAGCTAACATCCACATCTCTGGAGAGCTGGATTATTCTGTGAATGCTGCTGTGATGTTCTGGAATTTACGCTGCACTAGATAAACAACATTTCATAGATTGATTGACCCCTTACATGAAGATTTTCTGAGAGAGAATATCAGATGTGCTCTGCTTTGAAGACAATATGAAGTCAGAATTCACTCTTCCTTCCAAAGACAAAAATGTTTGTTTTTGTAACCTTTCATCAAAACATAACTTGATCTGCCTCTGAAGCAGATTTTCTTTGAATACCCTGTTTTACTTGCAAATACGGTACATGATATTATAGATGGATAGATAATATCATGGTTTGCTGATGCCATATCATGTTGACTTAACTAGTGCTCTCACAGCATTTTGTGTTCCTGTGTTGTTTAGCAAAGATGACCATTCATTCCATGACAGTACCTTGATAAACTATCCTAAAAGTTGTGTGTGCAGTCAAACTCAATCAGCTCAGTGTTTCTCAGATTTTAATTGGTACAGAGAATCTTTGCAAATATGGTCACCAACAGTAAACAATAGCAGAACAATTATATTGTCAGTCATTCAGGTCAAATGGTTTAGCCCTTCTGTATAATTTCAGTAGAATCTACAGTTCCAATAACTTCAAGTTCATTACAAAATAGAGCCTTTGAAATAAATAAATATATTTATATATATATATATTTATAATTATTCTTTATATGTAGAAAATAAATATATTGTACATCTTATAAATAGGTTTGTCCATATTTACACGTCTTTCACTTACATTTTAATAATGTTCCTGACAACCTGAACATTATAAGTCACTCTTAGTCAAATGACCAAAGCCTCTACCGAACCCTTCAGCAAGCACCATGTGTTCGTTTCAACTAATCACTTTGCTACTGCTGATTAGCTTTTTCTACCAAATTTGTAATGTGTGAACTCTCTTGAACCTTCAAAGGAAGCAGACAGAAGACGTACAGAATATCATCTGTGTAAGCCCCTCTAGGAAAAGGGTGTTTGTTTCCATTATTATTATAAAGCCTTGTTACTTTTTCACCGTCTCACAATTGGTACTTTTTCCATTCAAAATTGGTATTGTTTCAGTAGAAGCTGGTCATTGTTCTTCAAAGCATCTTTCTCCTTTTAAGTGCCCTTAAAGGTATATATAATTTGAAAAGCTCTTGCTTTGCATTTGTCCTACAGGAAAGTTGGGAAATACTCCCCATGTCCGTCTTCTTGGTAAGTGCTGCATCATGACCTTTCAACATGACTTTGGCCCCAGGGTCACCAGACTGGGCATGTTGAGTTTTATCTCAACGGTCAAAGGCAGTTTTACTTCCTATGTCAGGTGACAAGTTACACAATAAATTTAGGTTTAGACCCTATTTTTTTTTCCAGTGAGAACATGCCCAAAATGTGGTCCACCTTACAAAAAGTGTCTGAAGAAAGGGTGATTGCATGACACACGTCATGAGGCCCTGAAGTCAACACCTCTTCCTCAAGACATCTTTTGGCTCCAGCTTTGGATGCAGGAATGTTCCCTCTTCTCTGTGGTTTAAAACCCATTAAGGAGAGGAAACGGAGCCATCCAGGACACACACGTACTGTTTATCTCAATCACCATTGGAGAGGGCCTCCTCATTTTGGACCAGAACCCAAATATAAACAGCTGTGAGGCGAGAAAAGTAGGGTCTTGTATTTCTTAATGTTCTTCAGTGTCCGTCTTTCCCATCCAGCACCTCTACTGCGCCTCTCCAACACAGCAACTCTGACCGATGCTCTGGTCACCTATGCTGGAACAAGTCTCTGTAAGCTTGGGGTATCTTCTCTATCTCGACGGGTCTGGGCAGAAAGTGAGTCAACTTCTGGTGTTTTTTAGTCCTGCCACCTTCTCGAGGTGAGCCGTCCTTGTTCAGAGCCACGTAATAGTATCTTCCAGTGTCCGCGTGCTTGTAGAGTGTGGATGCATACGTGTTGTACCAGTTCTCCTCGAATTGCTCACGGAAAACACACTCTGCTGTCAGCTTATTCTGCAAGGCAGTCAAAAAGAGACAAAAGCATTGTTTTGATTATCTGGAGACAATAATGTGCACTACATTATAATGGAAAGTTACAGGTAAGATTATTGGAAAGATCTTGTGTCCTACCATGATAGATAAGCTTCACCTATACCAGGGGTTTCCAGTCCCGTCCTTGGAGGTCCACCTGCCTACAGAGTTTAGCTCCAACTCCAATTAAATGCACCTGAACCAACCTATCAAGGTCTTCGGGATTACTAGAAACATTCAGATAAGTGTGTTGGAGCCATTTGAAGCTCAACTTTGCAAGAAGGTGGCTCGCCAAGAGCAGGATTTGGCACTCCTGATCTACACAATCTATTTAAGACAAGATGTAAGACAGGGGTGTCCAAACCCCGTCCTGGAGGACTGTCCTGCAGAGTTTGGCTCCAACTTGCCTCAACTCACTTGCCTGGATGATTCTAGTATGCCAAGCTAGACCTTGATTAGCTAGCTCAGGTGTGTTTAAATGGGGTTGGAGCTCAAATATGCAGGATGGTAGCCCTCCAGAAACAGGATTGGACAACCCCTAATGTAAAATGTGAATCAAAGTGGGAAACTGCTTTCCTGCTCTGACCCAGAAACGTCCCAACCAAAATGGTGTGTTCTCTAGCTAGTAATCTTCCCTCTGTCTGTCAAGGGTCCAGTTTAAGTGCACTTGACCACGTTTAAGAACTAACATGCGCCTCCCATTTCCAGACCTCCAGATGCGCTGGAAAGCATGAGGGTGTGAAGACGTGGTACTGTTTCTTTCTCACAGTGCACAGTTGTCACCATCGCAAAATGTGTGGAGTGGAAACTATCTTGAGGCCAGACAGCAGGTGCTCTTTGCACCAGAGAAGGGAAAGTCATTACGGGCAAGCTTTGCAGTTTACACCCAAAATCATTCTTCAAAACTGTTAACCTTTTTGTCTGCTTCCCCCATGATGCAACAAGCTCTCTCGCACAAACACGGCAGCTTGAGAGAGTCTGTGTGGGCTGCTGCTACTACACCACTGACAGAACTTCATGAGCGATGACTTCGGGTTAAGCAGGTGAACATTCACTGGCTGACTATGCTGCTGAGAACAATAGAAGACTTTGGGGCTACATCATGTTTCCTGCCAAAGAACAGTCATGCAGTGGACCAGGTTTAAGTCTTGGTGTCAAGATGATACATTTAAAATTAGTATTTAAGATAAAGTCAACTTTAAAAGTTCTGTTAAATCGTTTAAACCGTTGACCAAACAAATAGAGCAAGACAGACAAAAGTTATCAACTAAAAGTTTCAGAAAACAGATTCATTTAAAACGACTGGAATAGCTCTCCAGGAGCTGTGGAATTACTGATGGTTTCTATGCCGTTTCAATTAGGTAGTGTGCTGTTTGGATTAAATACTACTCCACGCACAGGATTTACATAATGTATTAAAGCTAACCACCAGTGATGGTAAACTTCTTTGATCTTCATGCAACAGAAATTGACCTTTTAAGTCTGCGCAGTGAACCTAGAAGTCTTCAGGTGATTTGCAGTTCTGCGTTTACAGCCTGATTTACTGGGATGTTATCGCATTGCATGTGAAGTCATCTCTCCTTGCTTTAAATAGGTTTGTTTTAACTCAGGATCCACAGAAACTTACTGGGGCCCCCGCTTATTGTCTCTGGAAATCTGATAGCTTGTTTCTCCTGCAAGCATGACAAAGTCTGCAGAGGGGGAGGCCAGGCGCATTTTCCTATATATGGTTCTCTAGGTTATCATGCAAAAAGTCAAATCCCGCTACATGCTTTTATCTCCTGGTCTCGGTTACAATTAGCACTACAGTGGAGAAAAGCGTGGTCCTCGCGCAGCACACAGATATGCAAGAAACCAAGAGCACTCAGCTCGTATATCCACGATATGTGGGTGTGTATACGTTACACGCTTCATGTGTCCCTGGAAAATATGTAAATATTTTAAGTATGGAGCGAAATGAAGAGGCAGTTTTTCTTCTCTGAGATTGAGCGTTCTGTCTGAGAGGTTGTTCCCGTGTGGAAAGTTACAAAGACAAAAACAAGGTGAGCCACGCACAGACCTCGCTGATCAGAGGTCAGGGCTGGCAGCAGTGGAAACACTGCTTGTTTTGTCTGGTGAAGTGTTTTCTTTTTGTACATCTACATCATATGGGGAACAGACTATGAGCTGGTGGGTGGGTTGTCGTTTGCTCCTCATTCCAGCTCTGACTGCATTCCTAATGGAACACTTCATAGAGCAGAACCTTCTGTTGGTGGATGTTGTTTGGAGTGTGTGTGAGCACTACAGGGGTTTGACTTACCGACCCATAGAGTTCACCTTTCTCATTCATCCCCAGATAAAGACCAGCGTCCACGCCTCGTATGCTCACCAGCCCGACGGCCAGACTGATAAACTCCAGAATACCTGCCACACAACAGCACTTGTCAGATAATGACCAGACACCTTTACAACTGCAGCGCAGCTGTACATCAACAATGCTGTATAGTCAAGTAAGAGGATTTATCTTGCCCCCTTCCTGGCTGAAAGAAACAACTTAAGTTAGCCAAAGGTGGGTAACCGGTTGTAGATATGTTAAGCAGATCTAGCTGGTGTTTTGGCTAACTGGTCTTTCAGTTTAATAAGCTGATAAATACCCAAAACCCCACCAAATCACACCAGCCTAACCAACCTGGCCAGACTACCAGCTATGCTACCAACTTTGGCTGGTTTGTGTTTTTGTTGTTTTCCACTTACTCGTAACCCAGTGCGTTTCTTAACATGAAAGTCTTTGACAGATTCTGTTGTTTTTGTTTCATAAAAGGTGTTTACTTTGAGAAATTAGTATTTGAAAGAATTTTCTCACCTGTGACCTTACAAGTAAGTGTTCAGCAGACTAGCACTTAAAAATGTGCCACAATAAAACCTAAAGGACAGGAAGTTAGTCTTGTCACTAACACTTTGATTATAAGAGTGCGTATGCAACACAAAGCCAATAATCTCTGATGTGTTTGGTTAAGCCTCTTGTTGCTACTCTTGTACTCTCTTTTGAAGTACTTTTTTATATATATATATATATATATATATATATATATATATATATATATATATATATACGAATCAATATTGTGTTAAGGTATTGGCATTTGTGTCCATTTTCAGGATACGAGCCAAATCTTGGCCAAAACCAGCTGTTCACACGCTCTTGATTAAAGACTAAAGCAAAAACTGCACCTTTGTGGCCTTTTACCACCACCTGGACCGAGTATGTTGTGATTTGGATGCCAAACGACGACACAGAAAACTCTCTGAAGCCGGGTTAAGCAGAAGCACATTTCATATGCGTTTAATCAAAGACACTGCCAGCTTGCAACATTACCGACAAACGGTTTGCATTTGCCAGAAGGATGCCAGAAACATGACCGCGGACCACCCAATCCAGTAAAGCAGCTTGTCTCGGGCTAAAAACAAGCATTACCACTGGATTCCACAGTGGTCATGCTTTAATTTAGAACTATTCCTGTTTTCTAAGCGAGGGCTGCACCTGCACAATGATTACGGATCAGAGCAATGCAAAAAATCCTCATGTCTGGGCTCTGCTATCATTTGTTTATCATTGTAATACCAAGCACTCCTTGACTGATTTATTGGCTCTGTAATTAGTAGTGTCTGTGCCTGTGTCGGCTGGGGTCCTTTGAACATGTTTTCAGAGAAAAACAGCCTCATGCTGTGAGCTTGTTTTCCACTGCAGAGAAGCACCTGCGTCCCTTGACCCTGCGCTGGAGTTCGCCGAGGGCAATTCGAGTGTAAGACAGAGATATGCTGCTCTGCTCTTGCCTAATGTTAGGATTGATATACAGTGGTACCAAAAAGTATCTGCATGCCTAAACCACTCTGAATGTTATTGAATTAAATAGCAAAACATTGAAGCAAGTGTCTTCTGCGTTCAAACGTTCCAGATTTTTTTTTAGAACAAACTAACATTTCTTAGTCATTTTGCTTTGGTATTAGTTGGTGTTTTTCTCAAACAAAATTATTGTATTTATTTATTTAACTCTATATTGTTTTATTATTTCAAATCTAACAAACCTTTTCTCTTTTTTTGTCTTTTAATGATTTGTGCTAAAAGGTTTATTGTGCTTAGAGTTATTTTGTTACGTGGTGCAAGTACTTAAGACGCCTGTATTATGGTGTGTAGATTCCATAAGACATGGGAGGCACAGCCCCCAATAATCAAAGTTTTAAAGAAAGGTTCCTGCTTCTTGTACCCCCTAAATGCAGATCTGCTTCACTTGGAATCTAAGCCTAGATCTACAGCCCACAGCCCACAAGTTATGCACACAAGTTATGTCTTGTGCATGCAATTGCAAAATGAAAGACAACTCATGATAATTCGATCTGACAAATTGATAATTTTAATATACACACGTTTTTTTTAACTTTATATTGAAGAAGCAGTCAGTTGCATATTACAGATTTCTCTGGAGTTTTCCAAGTGAACAAAGTTAATCAGCATGTCA
This sequence comes from Spinibarbus caldwelli, assembly GCA_039654775.1. Taxonomy (NCBI): domain Eukaryota; kingdom Metazoa; phylum Chordata; class Actinopteri; order Cypriniformes; family Cyprinidae; genus Spinibarbus; species Spinibarbus caldwelli. The sequence continues at coordinate 150,325 of JBCAMP010000300.1, forward strand.
CATGCATGCACACTGATTCACAGCAAACTGACTGATTGGCTGATGCTGCACTCATTGAATCTGCATTTTGGACACCATAAACAGGTGCATTTTGTATATTTGTGTGCATATACATAATTTATTCATATATATACGTACTGTGTGTAAACATAACCATATTTTGAGAACAAATTTGTACTCAGATGGTATGAGAATAAGATAAAAATACTTAGAAATAACACTTAAAAAAATGCAGAAAGTTTTAGGTAGGTTAGTATAACTTGTAGTAGGAACAGTATAAGGCTATGCAGTGCCCCCATTTAGATAGTTAAGTAAACGTGTGAGTAAATATCAGCATTATTTTTTGTCCAGTAAACACCTTGAAGTGTCCTGACCTTGAAACTTACTTGTGTTAAGTTTAAACTCTGCTATACCCTTGTTACTTATATGAAGGCGTTAAGATATCACATTATAAACATATTTTAAAGTATATTAAGTTATCTTGAGATGGCACAATGCAGTTTATAAATATGCTATTTTTTTTCAAAAAAAAAAAAAAAAAAAAAAAGGCAGCCGTTCCACAGAATGACCAGGTGCGCTAACGCGCCTGTGATGCCCAAAACCGCTGACTGACGGAAGGCTGGACTGACGAATGAATGAAAGGGTGGATAGAGCTCTCACCGAATCTGCTGTGGTCCTGTCTGGTTCCGTGCACCGTCCCGTTGGGAAATATCTCCAGATGGAAGCCGGTGCGGCAGTAGAGCTGTCTCCTGCGCAGGATGCCCTTCAGGTGGCCAAAATCCGTGAGCGACCCGCGCTGCAGTCTGCCCTCAATCAGACCCAATCTCTCATTCAAACCATCCGCCAGAGGCACATTCCCTAATGCTGGAAAAGCCTGCAAATCCAGATCGATGCTCCCGAGAAATCCAGCCACCTCTGCCATGGCGAGCAAACTTTGGGTGTTTAGAGAGCGGAGAGGAGAGAGACGCTCTTTTCATCGGTGATCAGACTGAACGAGTCATTTATATAGACATCCATATCCTCCCCGAGCCACGCCTGGATGACATCCCTGCTGCTTCACCTTCAGCATGTCAACAGAGAGCTTCTGCTCCAACTTTCAGTCCTAATGCTGCTGTCTGTGGCGGATCGTTCAGTCAAAGCGCAAGTGAGTCTGAAGTCTGCGTGTGCGTAAAATAGCGCTCAACCGGCGATCACTGACAAAATACCGAAGCCACGCAGTGCGTAAAGTTCTCCTGACTGTGTGTCTGTGTTTTATTGCTGTCCGCGCCGCTGCGAGTCACTAGAGGAGTTTAGGGCTGCGCTTCAAACTCTAATGAGCTGCCTGCCTCCCTAGACTGTACTTCTTTTGGGTATCACTGGCACTTGCAGCAACTTGTAACGCAGTGAACGGCGTGTCTAGCCTCATTTTGCGTATCGTAGGTGCGTGCAGTAACCTGTAGCAGTGAGATGCCTTCCTTGGTTTGTGCAACATTTTTGGGGATGGCAGGTGGTTGCAACAGTCCGGGGCATCATAACAGTCAAAACCTAGTGAACTGCTTATCTAGACAACATAATTGAGCGTTATGGGCATGTGCAACTTTGTGAGTAAAGCCAGACATATGAAATAATAGTCAGTAAAATGTGTATATGGCCAGAAAGTCAGATTAAATTTAGATAATTTGTAATGTAAATTAATTAGATCTTTATAAGAATGTAGCAGACTGCATTAATGAAGTATCAACTGTCCCATTATATCCCCCAATAATGTCTTAGTAAGACATTTAAATGATTGGTTTTAAGATATGTTTTACACATAAAGCAATGCAATACAATGATGGCTGAGATGAACAAATAAATGTTTAGTTGCTATAGTCCAGTAAATATTAATCTTGAAATATTACTAACAATTTAAAAGTTACTCTTATATTAAAAAAAAAAAAAAAAAGACACGAAGCACGATCTGAAAGGTGGAGGTTTGTACAGTTATAGGTTACTTGCTAATAAGTCAGATGACAAAAGTTATGTAATAAGTTCTGTGCAGTCGAGTTTTCTGCAAAGTTTTGATCATGTTGAAATTTGCATATGATATATATATATATATATATTTATATATATATATATATATATATATATATGTATGTATGTATGTATATATATGTATGTATGTATGTGTGTGTGTGTGTGAATAAATAAATATATGTATATATATATATATATATATATATATGTGTGTGTGTGTGTGTGTATACTATATATATATATATATATATATACTATATATATATATATATAGTAAGCTGCTTACCTAGACAGAATTTTGGGACATCATAGGCATTTACAGCATTTTTGGCCACCATAGATTTGTATGTACCAATATTTGACAATTAAAGGCTGTTTTGCAGTGTGAAAGCAACATGAACATCTATAGAGAGCTGCCTACCTAAATCTCATTTTTAGGCATCACAATTGTGTGTATTATTTCTGGGCTTTATAAGAACATTTTGGTGGATCATCCAAAAACAGCACACATCTAAAATCACTGTTTAATTAGCCACTTCACTGGATTTTGAAGTTGCTGCATGCAAGTGATGGCCAAAGATGCTGTCTAGGTAGGCAGCTCTGTAGGTATTGAGACACAGCCTCAGTCTGATGTTTTCATAGATTTCCTTTCTCCACCTCCCCTGTGTAAGCAGGTGTTTCCTCCTCCTCTCCAGACCAGCTGTTGGATATCTACTGCAGAAATTAAAGGAGCAAAGAAATACAAAAGGTTGATGATGTATTTTATTAAAGCTGAGCGGTACAGGGAATGCATAGCAGACGGAATTTCATAAAATGTGAAATGTATGCGTCACACGAAATAGGAATGAGAAATAACACCAGATGACCACAAACTTCATATGGGTTCTTCTGTAGGAAATGATGCATGCTGAGTGCTGCCAGAGGCGACCGGCAAACCATGTGCAGCTCACAAATCAAGAGCAGGGTTGCATCTATAAAACAGATCTCTGATGTGTCCGACACACTCATAAAGATATGGCTTGTCAAATATCTGCTCTGTGTTTAATGTCTGAATAGTTAAAAAGGTCAGTGTTGTTCTTATATATAGCCCAGTGTTTCCTTCACAAATAAGGACTATTGATATGAGTTATGTCTTTTGATACTCAGATAGAATGCTATTAATGTACAGCATATTTGCTGTGAATCACAGGTTTAAAGCATTCCAGTTTTTTTAACTGGAAACCTGTGCAGTCAGATACATTCAGTCTGATTGCACAGTCTCTCTCTCTCTCTCTCTCTCTCTTTCTCTTTCTCTCTCTCTCTCTCTCTCTCTCTCTCTCTTTATTAGAATATACAAGTCCCTATTTGCATTTGTCTATTTGTATTTTAATTAATTTTATGCACCTTATTTTGCAATGAGTCTATTTTTTTTTCATTTTTTTCTAAAAAAAAATAAAATAAATAATAATAATAATAAATAAATAAATAAAATAAATGTTGTAGAATGTTTGTCAACCAATCAGAATCAAGCATTCAACAGCCCCATATTATAAGCCCTATCATGTGATACATTTGCATTTTTTTTTTGTATGGAGCCCAGATTCCTTATAGGTTCTCACTGTTTTACACTCAATTGCCATCTGAATCAAAATATTTTTTTTCCCTAATTCTCAGGTATCCTGACTGAAAGTGTAATGGAGGATGCTTTTTGAAGTTTAAACATTAGCTCATCAGAAACTGGTTTTCAGAAGTGGTGCCAGTCTCATATTGGCTACAATAAAAAAAAAAAAAAAAAAAAAAAAAAAACCACCATAGTATTGAATGAGCCCTGTGAAAGAGAGCCGTAGTTGATCTTCAGCCCAGAGGAAGTGATAACTGCAGGTAGTCTATGGTGTGAGTGCACTGCCTCCTCATGCTTTGAGCATTCACTTGCACACCTTATCCAGTCATTTGCACAGGAACCGCTTGCGAGAACTCAGCGGGTTGCATTCTCTGTGTTAGTTGTAAAATTTAGAACTTGTGAAATTTAGATTCTTTTTTTTGTTTCCTTTTTTAAAAAATCTATAAGGACACCTGTTGCTGGTAAGCTATATTTTATAGTTGACATGTTTGATTTATGAGTGAGCGTAGAAAATGTTCCCATATGCTCCAGGGACATATAGGAAAGATAACGACCTCAAGATCATGCCTCATGCTCCAGTGCCTCTCTCAATCTTCACAGAGAATAAAGTCTTGCAATTCAATCAAATTTGGGCCATAAATTGGGGTCAGTATCTTACCTGTTTATTTGGTATTTTAGATATTTTCAGTCCTGCAGATTCTTGCTCTTGCTCTCTTAAAGGTTGCACCACGATCCTCCACCAGCTTGTTAAACTTTTATTTGTATGGCATGTTAGATATAAATCAGTTGCTTGTCTCTTCAGGTATGCCGGAACTAATTCAACACCTTTTAGAAGTGGCCAAGACTTTACCATGTATTCAGGAGTTTAAACTGAGAATCAGACAAGTCCTCTGCTTAATCAGACCTGTGTTGGAGCCACGCCATGCTAGTTTCGTCTGGCCAGAGGAGAACTGGCCCCCGACTGAGCCTGGTTTCTTCCACGGTTTTTTCTCCATTTTCTGTCACTGATGGAGTTTTGGTTCCTTGCCACTGTCGCCTTTGGCTTGCTTAGTTGGGGACATTTGACTGATTGCACAGACATTATTGGAAGAGAGCTGAACTGGATGATGACATCACTGAATCATGAACTGACTATAACTGAAATATTAAAGGGTTAGTTCACCCAAAAATGAAAATTAGCCCATGATTTACTCACCCTCAAGGGATCCTAGGTGTATATGACTTTCTTCTTTCACACGAATCCAATCGGAGTTATCTTAAAAAAAAAATATCCTGGCTCTTCCAAGCTTTATAATGGCAGTGGGTGGGTGTTTCTGTTCAACAATCCAAAATAAGTCCAATAAAGCGCATCCATCCATAATAAAAAGTGCCTCTATTATTTACTCATATATGTCAATGGAAGAGAGGCTTCACTATGCTGAATAAACAGCTTTTTGGAAGAAACAGCTCATCATTTAATGAATCAACAGCCTATCGGCTAATCTTCAACATGTTTCACACTATACAATACTTTTGGATTGAAATATTTTAGAGTTTACACCAAAAAAATTCCGTTCTATAAGAAAAGTCACTGACTTTTTGCAACAAGTGGGATTCAACAACAGGTGGCGCTTCTCATTCATTCCTATGGTATCTGTAAACGGCCGACTGAGTGTCACACAACTCTGACTGAAATTCAGTGACGTCAAGGCTGTATTTTGATTGGTTATTAAGGCACACATGATCCAAGTTGACCGTTACTTTTTCTCCAATAGTAAGTATACAGACCCCCCCCCCAAATAGAAAGATAATCTCTGGCGAATCTATATGTTTTTGTAAGAAAAATATCCATATTTAAAACGTTAGAATCTATTTCATCTAACTCCCGCATTTGTCACTTCTCACCAGCACATGCAGAAGTTAGAGAAAACGGTTTATAATGTTTTAAATGTGGATACTTTTCTTACAACCCGAATTCCAGAAATGTTGGGACGTTTTTTAAATTTGAATAAAATGAAAACTAAAAGAATTTCAAATCACATGAGCTAATATTTTGTTCACAATAGAACATAGATAACATAACAAATGTTTAAACTGAGAAATTTGACAATTTTATGCACAAAATGAGCTCATTTCAAATTTGATGCCTGCTACAGGTCTCAAAATAGTTGGGACGGGGACATGTTTACCATGGTGTAGCATCTCCTCTTCTTTTCAAAACAGTTTGAAAACGTCTGAGCATCGAGTTTATGAGTTTCTGGAGTTTTGGTGTTGGAATTTGGTCCCATTCTTGCCTGATATAGGTTTCCAGCTGCTGAAGAGTTCATGGTCGTCTTTGACGTATTTTTCGTTTAATGATGCGCCAAATGTTCCCTGTAGGTTAAAGATCTGGACTTCAGGCAGGCCAATTCAGCACCCGGACTCTTCTACTACGAAGCCATGCTGTTGTAATAGCTGCAGTATGTGGTTTTGCATTGTCTTACTGAAATACACGTCATCTGGAGGGGAGCATATGTTGCTCTAAAACCTTCATATACCTTTCAGCATTCATAGTGCCTTCCAAAACATCCCATACTGTATGCAATTATGCACCCCCATACCATCAGAGATGCTGGTTTTTGAACTGAACGCTGATAACACGCTGGAAGGTCTCCCTCCTCTTTAGCCTGGAGGACACCTTTTTCAGCCCTTTGTTGTCCCCGTGCCAACTTTTTTGAGACCTGTAGCAGGCATCAAATTTGAAATGAGCTCATTTAGTGGATAAAAGTGTACAATTTCTCCATTTAAACATTTGTTATGTTCTCTATGTTCTATTGTGAATAAAATATTGGCTCATGTGATTTGAAAGTCTTTTAGTGTTCATTTTATTCAAAATTTTTACTAAATTGAAAGAAGAAAGGCATATACACCTAGGATGCCTTGAGGGTGAGTTGGGGGAGATGGGCTACTTTTCATTTTTGGGTGAACTAACTCTTTAACTATTTGTTTTAGTCCTCTTGCATTATTGATTATATATTTTCCTGTTTGACACTGTAAAGCTGCTTTGACACAATCTTTATTGAAATAAAGGTGACTTGATTTTAAATTGGGTCACAATGATCCAGAACAGCAATCCAACAGGTTTAAGATATAGTAATATAACTAAGGATTTTCAGCATACACTATATAGACAAAAGTACTGGGACACCCTCTTCTAATGAACAAGTTTGACTACTTTAGTAATTTCCATGAGTTAATGTTTAAGCATATAATGATATTCTAGGGAATTGTGCGCTTCTAATTTTATAGCAACAGTTTGGACAGGACCACTTTCTATTCTAACATGACAATGCCTCTGTGTATAAGGCAAGGTTAAAAAAAAATGATTGATTGAGTCAGTGTGGAAGAACTTGGCTGGTCTGTAGAAAGCCAAGTCCTAATCCCAGCTGAACACCTCTGGTGTGACTTTAAATTGAGACCTTGAGCCAAAAACTCATCACCAAACACCAATGACTTGTACATACACTATATAGACAAAAAGTATTGGGACACCCCCTTCTTTAAAAGGCACTTCCAAAACTGTGGCAACAAAGATGGAAACATAATTCATGTATTTAAAAAATGTATTTCCATCTCTGTTGCAATAGTTTTGGAAGTGTCTAAAATGACTGTACCCATACTAAAGGAAAGTACTCATGGAAATTACTAAAGAAGTTAAACCTGTTAAGTAGGTGGTGTCCCAGTACTTTTGTCCAAATAGTGTATGCAAGTATAAGGTTTGGTCTGGGTCTTGGAAGGTCCACTATTGGTCTGGGTCTGAAGTTTGGGTTTTAACAGGTCTTGCTCTGGGTGTTTGGAGGTCTGGTTGGATTTTTAGTCTGGAGCTTGGTTGTAGTGTTGGTCTGGGCTTTAGGGGCTCTGCTGTTGGTCTGGTTCTGTCTTTTGGAGGTTTCTTGTCTCAACTCCATTCTGGTGATGGCACATCGGGCTCTTTGTAAAGCGTTTAAATCAGACAAAGCGCAAGCACCTCTGTTCCCGCATATGATATCATCTGTTCTTATTTTACTCTTGTGTCCAGCGCTGCGCAGAAAAATGATCCGTACAGCGAGCTGTTTGCAGAGCTGGATTCTGTGTTATTTTTTTTTCCATCACTGAGACATAACAGGCTGGGTCTCTTCTTTCATGCAGGTGGTCCTCCAGCTTCAGTCAAGGGCGAGAGGCACGTAGAGCCGGAGCTGAGAGAAGACATGGACAGATGCATGCGAATTTAGGTAATGGTGTTGTGTTTCAGCCTTTGCTTGGCTTGGCCTTCCCTAGTAAAGATAGTGTTAATTAATTTGTTTGCTTTGCCTTAAGCTCTAACGAATGGGGCTCCCCAGGCCTTGAGGAGCCATCAGTGGTTGAGGAATGCCGTCTAAAACCAACATTTGTTATACAAATTAGTTTCATATGCTCCAGGTACAGGGCTGAGGGGGAAAAAACCACCACCCCCATATTGCTGCCCCCTCGACCACTGTTACCACTTGTGCACCTTTATCCACTTGAGTCTTTTTATATGCTTTGGCCACTTGGCAATTTGGATTTGTATGTTAATTTTTCTGTTCCTAAATTGCGGTTTGCCCCATTTCTTTCAATATCAAGACCAATTTAGGCAAATTAACTTCCACTGAACCAGACAGTGAAGTTGATTTTGCTTTGATTGGCAGATTTAAGTGATCATCAGACTCCTAGACTGATGACTTCATGATCACGATGTATTTCAATCAGGTTGTTACGAGGCAGATAAATTGTGAGGTCTGCATTTTCCATGGCGTACAAACACCTCGCTTCACGGAATGTTCAATATTCATGGAATGAGTGGTACAACAGATAAATTCACAGTTGTGAGAAACGATCGGCTGGATTGGCTTCAAAGTTTTCCTTCACAGTGTTCCTGGAAATGCCAAACGTGTCCTTTAAAGTAACGTGGCCAGTGTGTGACTGTGTTACTCCAGAGCTGCTTATTTTTGATGCGACCGTCTCTATGCATGATCATGTGCATTCGACTCATTCCAAGCAAGAGTGTTTTTCTTGCTCAAACACAGAGCAGAAATGTGCCGTCAAACAGATGTTAGGAGCCCTTTGTAGAGTCCTGGCACACGTCCAGACTCTACCTATCTTCACAACTATTTACATGGTAATCCAGCTGGTCACTCCCTCTGTTTCTCTCTCTCTGTATCTGTTTGCCTTATTCAGGCTCTTTCATCAATTGGAATGCATTTCTGTTTTAAAACTGTCAAATATCACATCAAACCCCATCAAACTATCCGTATGTTATCCACTAATTAGTAGTAGGCCACAGAACCTTTATTTAGTCTCATGTGGTTCCAAACCTATATGCTGCCACTTTTTTTGTGAAACACAAAAGGAGAACCTTTCAAGAATCTTCACACTTGGTGAGACAAACAGACTAAACTTTATGAACTTAAGGGTTAGCTCCCAAAATGAAAATTCTATCATCATTCCCTCACCCTCATGTCATTCCATACTCATAAGACTTTCATTCTTCGAAAAATCAATGAATATTTTATATTTTATAAATGAATGATTTCTGTCCCTCCAATGAAAGTTCTACTATGCCACCAGTTCATTAAACCAAAATAAAAAAAATGATATTTCTAAAAAATTTGTGCATATAAAGAGCACGTTATACGCAAGAACCTCATTTGTTCTCACTCATCAATCAAGCACGTTTGAACTGCTGTTTACCTTTTTTTTTCTCTATGTATATGCATTGATTAGTTTACTGTTAATAAAACCCTAATTAAATCTGTTCATCATATAAAGCGATTATTTTCTTTTACAAGCTCTTTTTGAAATGTGTTTGGTGGAACTGGCTTTCAGTGGAGGGACAGAAATCTCTTATTAATAATTTCTTATGTGTTTTGTATATAATCAAAAGTCTTCTTATGGATCTGGAATGACATGAGGTGTAACAGTAAATAACAGATTTTTCATTTTGGGCTTGAACTAACACTTTAAGTCTCTTGTCAATGAAAATCTTGCCCTCCAAATCAAATGTGCCGCAAGTTGGACATTAATGAAATCAAACACTTTTCTATCTTGTATGTCTAGTGACCAAACACCATTGACTCCAGATCTGATGTGATAAGTTTGATTTGAGAGCTGCATTTGATGAACATATTTACTTTTATTTTGGTTCTGTTCCTCCTAGAAAACTATCATATAACACATGAACTACTTTTGACTATTTTTTGTCTTTTTCCTTTTTTGATCACTTTGAACTGTTTATGTAAACAAAAGAGCTTCAAATATCTTGCATTTAAAATATATATATATATATATATATATATATATATATATATATATATATATATATATATGTATATATATATATATATATATATATATATATATACAGAATGACATTCTGACAGAATTTTTAATTCATTTGGATGACAAAATATTCCATTTACAAACAAAAGTTGATATGGAGAACATCATCACAGATTCCTTGTATGCCTGGTAATTAGTCATCTCTATATCAATATTGATCAACATAATCAGGAATATTTTGCACCTTTTTAGTGAAAATACATAAATAAATAAATAAATAAATAAAATTAGATGTGCACATAAAGTGACTTAAACTGCCCAGGAAATACTTCATATATACTTATTTGAATCAATATAGTATCTGGAGACATTTGAAACAAGCAAACAAATAAATAAATCCATCACTATTTTTGAACTTGCATTTATTTTTGTATTCTTATGTGAGCAAGAGTATGCTGCAAACCACATACTGCACTTCTTTGGACATTTCGCCCTGTCGCTATAGCATGCACATGAAATGCATTTTTTGTCAATGTAATTGTCTTCAGTCAAAGTAAACTGGACATAGTTAGTGAAATTACAGGTAATACCGTCTGTTCTGAGCACTCGGTCTACCTTATATGGGCCCAACCTGCCTGACACTTGACTCTCAAACACTAGAGGGTGCAAATTATCTCAAGACTTGTTAAAAAATAAATCAAATTCTCAAGCTGCCCAAAAAACATGAACTGTCAACGTTTGACAAATAGAGACACATTAGTTAATTCCACTTGAATGTTCAGTGTGGTTCAGGATGATGTAAGCCTGTTTTTTCATGTTGCCTTTTATTTTTAGAGATTTCAAAGTTCCACAATACTGACACAGAGCCAAGGTCAATGTGCGGCGTCCTGCCTCTGCTTGGATGACTTCTCTTTCAGCATTTTTAACCGCTGTCTGCAACCTGACTTGGCAGCTGTTTCTTCATCTCTTGTTGATCTAAGTAGATGCCTCAACAGGATGTTGGCTCCTTATCTGAGCTAAATGCACATTTCTGTGCTGCATTGTTTTGTGAGTATAAACACTTAATACAAAAGTTTATTAGTGTCATTGCTATGACAAGCATCACTAATGCTAGTTCTGATCATTCTAAATCTTTTATTAATTTTCTAAGCAATCAGACTTCAATCTGGTACTAGCAAAGTGCCTATAATGCCCTTAACCACATATCAACATGCTAAAAAAGTCAAAACCTCTTAGTCAAAACCCATCATGGTGGCAAGTTTTATACAGGCCAGGGCTGCGTCTCTCAAAAGCATCATGAGCTAGGTTGATTGTAGAGGCCATTGGTGCCAATGGTTCTGCGATCTACTTAAACTTACGATGCTTTGGAGAAATGCAGCCCAGAACCAGTCATATATTCTCCAGAAAATGTAAAAATCAAGTACTTCTATCACTATGTATGCCTGACAGTTTGTTTGAATGGTTCAGCTGTTGTTTTCCCTGTGTGTAAAGAGTTGAAGAAGTAAAGCAGGAGCTGTTAAGTACGATTAAGTACGACATAAGTAAAGTATGATATTCACAACTTCTTAGTCTACTTTTAAACACTACTAGTTGTGTGCCTTGTTTAGACTATGAGCAAAAATCTGATTTTTTGCATATCCAGATATTATCCAGATGGGATTTTTGAAAATCTGAAGAGCAAAAAAAATCAGATTTTTAGAATCACATTCAAACCATATATGGAGTTGGCGTGAAATGCGATTCCAAATGGATTTTTACCGATGCGTCTGGCTGCTCAAATCGGATTTCAAAATGTATTTAGCATCACTCTTAATGTGGCATAATGGAAATGCCAGAAATATTCATACAGTATTCAATCTACAGCACAGAACATCACAATATATAGCAGTCTCCTCCGGCACTGAAGTTTCTTGTGCGACAGAGGAGTTCTGCACCGTGACTCGACAGTGTGGTTATATGGAGATTGAGATGATGCATCTTCATTTTTCTTGCATCTGTTTTAAAAGCCTCATCAAAAACAAGGGTACGCCTGCGTCATACCCAAAGCAATCCATGTAGATAAGTTGGTTATGTCTGGACACACAAGTCTGACTTGATCACTTGCAATTAATAGTGCGGACAGCATGCCTGAAAAGATCTGATCTGAGAAAAACATCTGATTTGCCTGAAGTCTGAACAAAGCCTATGAAACGTGACCCATACATATAAATGTCTTTTTGTCTGATGGTCAAGAAATGTTATACAGTAAATATATTCAACAAGAGTGAATCTTTCCTGACTGTAGTGCTGTACCAATGCATTATGATAATGCTCAACATCAAAAACAGTCATTACTTCATAGTTTGCCATGGCATGCCATTGCTCCGTGTTAAGAGATTTTACAAGCTCTTATGTAAGTCTAAACATTTCCCTATTTTATACATTTTCTAATTGAGGGATATTAAAGTGAAGTGTTAATACATCGCTATGTAGATGAAAAGGTTTCACACTTTTAAAGGCAGGTGGTGGATATTAAAGTTTGCTCCTTATGTAATGGATGCCACGGATCATTGCAGCAGGTGTCAAGATGTCAGATGGTGAGCAGAAAGGAGGTGGTCTTAAGATTGTTCTCATTGTGCTGGTAATTCTTGTTAACAGATGCAAGAGAGAACTGAGAACTCATGCTCCATTGTGCTAAATAAGAAGAAAAAAAAATATTGTAATTGTAATAGATTTCTTTGTTTTTATGAGGCAGGATATTAGTAGAGATTTTAAATGGATAGACACTTGTTTAAAAAATGTCCAGAGTCTGTGCTTTATGAATCCCATGCTTCAACATAAAAACCTGAGCATAGCAGGGTAACCACAGGTGTAGTCCATCACACTGACTATGAACATGAAACCACTTATGTTTCAAAACCACAAAATGTCACAACACATTTTGTCTTCATTTTCAACTCGAGGTCTATTATATAATTTAAAATGTGTTCAAAATGTTTTGCTTGGGAATTCTTTTGCATACACACATACTTAGAGCTCTCTTTCAGTTTGAAGTCATTTGATGTTACACATTACAGGTCAATCTCTGCAGTTTATTTGAGCGTATTCCACACTAGTCTCATATAAGGTCAAACAGTCACAGCTGGCATCCATGTGATAGTTTCACCATGAGAAATGCTGCAATAATAATGTTAATCAGGTGAAAAGATAACAGAAGACTCAGTGTCTTTAGTTTGCTGGGTTACCGTCTTTAGAACATAACCTTGTTCCTCTGACTTGTTGTCTACCAAGGGCTCAAAGCTGTGATGTAATCATGGATTGTAGTCCTTTCTGGCAGATCTTGTACCTTCCTCTCCCTGTTCAGTGGAATAAAATGACTCTTTAAAAAACTTTTTAAAAGCCAGAGAAACCTGTCAGCCAGATGTTTTTGCTGCAAGAAACAAAGTGTATGGTGAGGTAAGCGATTTGACCAAAAAATTAATCATGGACATGACTTTCCATGACAAAAGCTATTGTTTTTCATGCAGTGATTAATGTACCAGTTTATTTACTCATGTTCTTTCAGAAGTACCATATTAATGACATTTCTGTTTTCACCTAATTTGTGATCTAAAGCAAGCACCTCATAGTTATCCAAAGTCACTTTTATTCAAATTCACATCATGTCTCATCTCTTCATCAGTAAACAGCACATATATTGTCATGGTGCTTGGAAAACACATACTTCAGCATCTGGAAAACAAATATTTGCAGTACATACATGGGTTTGCTAGCATATCCTCTACAATAACAACACCTTAGCATGCGACAAGAAACTAAAAAAAAAAATAAATAAATAAATAAAAAATAACTAAGTAAATATACTGTATATCACATTAAAATACACATTATAGGAACAGTTATGACATGAAATAGTCGGTAACACTTTAGGTAACATTTAACACTTTAGGTAATAATAGGTAACACTTTTAAGGTGTCCTTGATGCACATTACATGTACTTACTACTATAAAACAATAAATTATGCATAATTACATGCAAGTAACCCTAAACCGAACCCTAATCCTAACCAATTAACATGTAGTTAATTAATATTACTCAGTATTTAAATGTATAATTACACTGTAACAAGGACACCTTAAAATAAAGTGTAACCAAATGGTCTCACTTTAGTTTGGTGACCCATTCTCACTATTAACTAACTATTAACTATGAATTTTGTCTCCATAAACTCCTAATTTGCTGCTTATTAATAGTTAGTAAGGTAGCTGTTTAGGTATGGGGTAGGATTAAGGCATCTAAAATATGGTCATGCAGAATACTGCATTAATATATGCTTTATAAATACTAATATACAGCCATATGCTAGTAACATACATTCTAATAAGCAACTAGGTAACAGTGAGAACTGGTCTCTAAACTAAAGTCTTACCCACAAAACATGTTTGACACTTTGTATTGCTAACACTTTTCCTGTTATTGCCTCCTTAAGATGGATCGCTTGTTGTGTTCCGCATTTGTAAGATGCATTGAATAAAAACATCTGCTTAATTAATAAATGCAAATGTGTAACGGATAATGTAACAGACAATGTCATCTAGTGGAAGGATCCAATTTTGCCACACAAAATCAAGTTCTTGATATTGGGTTTGTCAAAAGACTACTGCATCCTAAATGTTGATAAAATATGCATGTGTATAGTAGTCAACCTTCATTCCGTGAATATGATAAAACTGATAATAAAATATGATAAAATTGATGACTCACACTGCATTGTAGAAAATTTATCCAATTTTTTTTTTTTTTCAATATCCAAGAGTTGTCCCTTCCCCCTAAAATATACATGTCACCTCCGTCCGACTTGGCAAATGAATCCTTGTTTCACAACAATCACACAAACCCCTGTAGTGCACACCAGTGTTCTCCCTCCAGAGAACCCGGAACTGGGATAGGTAGTCAACAACCATGTTCTATCTGTCAGGTGAATGCTATACAGTACCTTGAAATTATAGGGTTGGAGGGCTCCCAGTGCTTTCTGGTGGAGGTGCACCCACCTGTGCCAGGAAACCCCGGCAGAAGTCTAGACTCTGTAGGACCAGGGTGGAATGCACCTTCTCCATTGAGGTGTTAAATGCGATTTCACATTCCTTGGCCCACACATTTCGATTTTTCATTGCTTTACTGAATAGGTTTTCAAGGTTTCTGCAATCAAGTCAAAGTTTGGAACAAATCTCCTGAACCAGTTTACATACCCCAGAATAGACCTCACCTCCTTCTTCATCTTGGATCTTGGGCTCCTGCTAAGCCCATTCACACTTTGCCACGTTCAGTGCCAACCCTGCCTCTTGAATCCTCTTGTTTCAGATGCTCTGTCAAGGAGTTACTATGGATCATTATGTCATCTAGGTAGGCAGCACCTGCCAGCACTCCTAACACAGGTCCAGGGTGGTGATACACTGTGCCTGTCCAATCCTCTTCAATAAGTCATCGACTTGCAGCATTGCATAGGCATCAAACCTTAATTGTGCATTCAGCTTATGGAAATTGATGCAGACACATAGTATCCTATCCTTCTTTGGGACATTGACCAAGGGTCTGCTCCACTCATTCATGGAGGGCTCTATTACTCCCAGTTCTTTAATGGTCCTTATCTCTTCCTTTAAAAGGTCCATTAATGTCTCAGGTACCTGGTAAGATCACTGCCTTGATGGTGTTGGATCGGTCAGGTTGATGATGTGTTGGGTAAGTTCAGTCTGCTCAGGCCTCTGGAGGAACAAAGCAAGAAATTGGTCCAGGAGGTGTCACAGTTCTGGCATTTGGTGTCCCACAGGAGATCTAGGTCCACTGCTGATGCATATGTCCGCTTGCCTCTGGTTCTGGTCTCTCATCCTCAACATCTTCCACCTTCCGTACCAGGAGTGACGTTTCATCATCTTACTGGGTGGCTCTCTCCACTCCTTCAGCAGGTTCACAGGTCCACACCACAATGTATGGCCCTTGCCACTTGGCCAATAATTTGTTTGTCGATGTTGTTAACAGGAGTAACATGTTAACAGGATTGGGAACCACTGCTATGAGCAAATAACACAAAGGATAACCATTTTTCCCAGTCTTTTCTCATTTCTGCAACAAATTTCCGCAGCATGTTCTTCAGCATCTGATTAAGTCTTCCACCGGGCCATCTGTGTATGGTATGGACTTGATGGTCATGATGGCAGAGATGCCTAAATACCACTGTAGTTGTCCCATTAGCCGTGGCATGAAGTTTGTTCTGTGGTCCATTACAACCTCCTACCCAGAACAGCTGGACGAGGGCGTGGATGATCTTGGGTGTGGTGAAGAATCATAGTAGGAAGGCTTCAGGGTATCATGTAGCATAATCATTCATCACCAGGATGGACTGATGTCCCACACTACTTCTTTCAAGTGGCCTCACAATATCCATGGTGATGTTCTGTCCGTGTGCCTTTCTAGGGCCCTTGGTTCCCCCCTTCAAAAGTCTACTCTCCAACTCTGGTAGTGACTGTAGACCTGCCTTGGCTTGTGCTTGAGTAATAGCAGGACATGACATATTTACTGTGTCAGTAGGAGAAACAGGTTCTGAAATTCATGTCTACAAATAGGTTGTCAACTATTGCAACATTCAGCAAGCTCGAGGGATCTTGTACACAAGATTAATTCAGCTCATGTACTGCTTTACGTCCCCATGCACACAGAACAGGTGGTATTAACATAGCTGACATTTGAGAGAGCTACCAGTGTCTAACAGAGCTTTCAATGAATGTCAATCAACAGTCACGTCACATGAAGACTGACTTTCCCCTACAGAGTCTGTAACATTGCCTTCTTAGTTGATAACAAAATCAGTCAGTTTGGCTTTGCACACTTGTGCTTTGTGCCCTGGCTGCTGGCAATAGAAGCAGACCAGTTCTTTGCCCACTGATCACTTTGGGCCCTGTGTATTGTGGTCTGAATGAGCTCTTTCATCCCCACCCACAGAGTTATCTGGAATAGCTCATACACTACCTTTAGGTGGTTGAAAGCATAGTCCTCCTTTATAGGAGCACATGCAGAAGCTGTTCAAGGCTGATGGCCTCACTGATCTTTTCCCTTGTGTTCAGCTCAGGTCTCACTCATCATCGATACGGGTTCCTTAGGTGATGGTAGGTCTCTGTCAGTGATTCCCCAGCTGGAACATGGGTTGCCTGGAAGCACCATAGGTTTATGGTTAGATGTTGCACTTCTCCAGTAGTTCCTCCTTCATGTCAGCATAAACCTCTGCTTGCTCCACCTCCATTTCGGGGTAAGCCTCCAATGCCTGTCCAAGCAGCAACGTTACAAGCTGATAGCTCCACTCCTCCTCAGGCTACCTTCAAGACCTGCCCAGATGCTCAAACTGGCAAAGAGAGTTTTTAATGACCTCCCCTTGCTGGAAGGGGACAGAGATGGCAAAAGTACATACATCTTTTACTAAAGTAGAAGTTCAGATACTTATGTTTAAAAAGACTCTGGTAAAAGCTGAAATACTTACTACACTTTTTCCACTCAAATTGAAGTAAATAAGTATGAGCTCTGACATGTACTTAAATAAAAAGTAGCCATTGCTACTACCTGTTTTAGTGTCAATCTAGAAACTGGACCTCACATTATGTTAATATATTAATACAAAAGGACTAGAAGAAGAAAAAGAAAAGAAGAAAAGAAAAAAGCCACGTCCTAGATTGTAGGGTGAAACTGCCTCTTGTTTTTGGAAACAACTCAAAATTACTCTGTTTTAAAATGACAAAATTTAGGTGTTACAGTGTAAATTTTCTTTAAATGCAAACAGAAAGAAAGTTAGAGTGCAAGCATAATTTAGGCTTGTTTTACCCCTGTTAACATACAGGGGGGCCTATAACTATAAATCATTGGAAATGTCTAAGATTTTATTATAAAATATAAAATTATTATAATAAAAAAATCTGTGACAGTGAATTCTTAATTTTCAGGAACTGCTATGTATCTACTGAGAGAGAGAGAGATAAAAAAGACTCCTGTACTCTTCTCTACACTGGAGAATAACATATGGATATGGATTTTTACTTTCAATTTCTTTAGAGAAAAGTGTTATTTTTCCTATTTTTAACCAAAATAAAGTGTTGTGAGCATTAGTGAGTGTATATGTAATGTTTGTTTCTTTCATACTTTTCTCCAGAGGGTGCTGTAGCACAGAAACTTCACAAGTGAGACTCACAGAACTAATAGAACTTATTACATTCCAGGAAATTCCTTATATGGACAAAGGCCAGTCATCAAGCTATCGCTGTAGTGCAATAAATATTTAGGTAGCTGCATGAACAAATGGCACTTCACCCCACCAAAATGGCTCTGAGTGCTATTTCTAAGATCATCTCCTCGCTGGACTCTGAACTAAGGAAGCAAGAAACTTGAAGCCTACTACTCACTGTAGAAGAGCCCCAGCAGAGGAAAGATTTCTCTCATCAGTGCTTTCCCCTGCAGCTATCCAGCAAACATGAGCAAATTTCCAAAGAGGAAATTTCAGCAGCATTGTTTCCAATGTTGCATCACAAGTGTGGCAGGCTTCCCCCTCTAGAAGAGGTGGTCGCTGCGCATCTGTGCCCTCCATTGGCCCTGGGATGGAAGGCCCCTTCCAAGCCCTGCAGGACCACCTCCACTCTAGCATTGACAAGGTTGCCTACCTTGACTTCCATGTTTCCCCCACAGGATTTTTCAATCCTGCAATGGATACTTTTGCTAAGCATTTTGCGGTGGCACAGAAGTCATCGTAGGCTATTCATCACTTCCTGCCAAAGCGTTCTAGCTTGGCAGCTGGTTCAAAGTGCCAGAAGGCTCCATCCTCCCAGAAGCCTGCGAATTCTGCACCGTCTCCAACTCAGCCTCAGCCCAAGTCTGATGGCTAAACGCTACCCATTTCCTAAGCACCAGGGACCCCGCCCCAGAGAGAGGTTGGACCCCGAGCTACAGAAGCCAACCTGAATTTAAACACAGAGTGGAAGAGGGTCAGACTGCCCTTAAAAAAATCTTGCACTGGCTCTGCATTCCCCCACTTTGCTCTGGGCGATGGAAGCTCTGTTCAAGCTGGACCCACCCTTCCCGCTTGTGACGTGTCCTTTGTGCTAACCTTTCTGCAAGAGCTGCTGGATAAGGGGTGTACCCCTTCCATGCTCAAAGTATATGTGGCAGCCATCATGGTGAATCACATTCTAGTGGCTTGCCAGTCATTCGGCTAAACGACCTTGTCGTTACATTCCTGAGGGGATCTCGGATACTGAATCTACCTCGTCCTCATACTATGCCGACATAGGACTTTTCCACAGTCCTCTAGTTGGCCAAATTACGGCCCCTGACGCTTAAGACTGCCCTTCTTTTGGCTTTAGCACTGGTCAAGCGAGTGGTCGATTTACAAGCACTGTCGGTCAGTGCGTCATGCCTTGATTTGCCTTCATGCCTAATGACTGTAGAGTTGTTTTCAAACCAAGATACGGCTATGTGTCTGAAGTGCTTTCCACTCCATTCAGAGCACAAGTCATCACCCTTCTGGGTCTTCTTAACCTAGAGGATGAGTAGGGTCCTAATTTACTCTGTCTGGTTTGGACTCTTAGAATATTTGCAGAGTGCTCTAGCCACTTTCAGCATTCAGAGCAGCTCTTTGTATGGTTCGGAGGCTACTCTACAGGGCTGGCAGCTATGAAAAAGAGACTATCCCACTGGATAGTTGATGCTATAGCATTGGCTTATGCCTCAGTGGGCTTATAGTGTCCTATTGCAGTGGGGGCCCACTCCACCAGAGGAATGGCCTTCACCTGGGGTTGGTCCAGAGGAGTTTCTGTTGGTGACATCTGTGTGGCTGCAGGCTGGATTTCGCTGTCTACCTTCACCAGGTTTTGTAACTTGGACATCTCTGCCCTTGAGGCACGGATTTTGTCTGCCTAATTTACCTAATCCTCTGCATAAGTGGAGAAGGTCTTGTTATGTAGACCCCAGTCTAGTGGCTTTGGTCTCATAATTGGCTCATGCTTTTTAGGACCCCTCATTATGGTTTCTACACTTGCTTATAGCACAACACTATTGTATGCATTCTCAATAATCGTAATGCAACGGGAGAGACCACTCGATAGGGAATGCAGTTACTAACGTAACCTCAGTTTCCTGAGTTAAGGGAACGAGCATTACGAAACCTGCCCTGCTATAAGGCTGCACGCGAGTCAATGACTGTCACTATCAGTTGAAAGATTCTGATGAAACAGCACTCAGAGCTGATTTATATAGATATCAGTTCTGTCTGTTTTGGTGGGCTGAAGCACCGTTTGTTCATGCAGCTATACGAACGTGAACAAATAAGCATCTCAGATGCAATGCTCTTTGCCATATCTCAGGGGTTATCGCATTTTCTGTATTACATTAGGTTCAAAAAGGTACGCAATGACAAGAAATAATATTGATCATGTCATCAAATACAGAATAAAAATAAAGAAATGAGTCTGTTTTGAAAATGTAAGAAGTAGAAAGTACAGATATTTATGCAAAAAAAATATAAGGAGTGAAAGTAAAAAGTAGTCTTAAAAATTAATAGTCAAGCAAAGTACTGATACCAGAAAAATCTACTTAAGTACAGTAACAAAGTATTTGTGTTTTGTTACTTCCCATCTCTGGGTTCGGACCTCTGCATTGGCTGACTTGAAGCAAGAGCCATTGGGGGCTGGTAAGTCACTTGTGGATACTTTTTGTAGGTACCAATTATTATTAAAAAAAATAATAGTTTTGTTAATATGTGTAAAAATGTCTAAGTCATAATTAAAAATGTAATTCAATAATTAAAAAGCAGTAATAGGAACCAGTGTTTTTGTCCAGAGCTGAGTTAAGTGTGGTTTTATACTCGCCGAGTCTAATTATAATCAAGGACCGGGACTATCTGTTTTTATAAAATAATATTAATAATGAAAATTAATATTCAGAGATGACAGATTTGATAGGAAATTTCAGCAACATTCAGCTGCTATGGCAGTGGGATATACTACTTAATTGTTTAGGGGACATATTTTTAGAAATACTTGTAAGACTTCACTAAACAAATTCATCCATTAACTGAAAAAATAAAAAATAAAAATAGGATTCAAAATGCTGCTTCTAGCACACTTACATTTTTGTTAGCACCATTCTGTTCAGACAAACCAAACATATATTTCCAAATATTTCCAGTATATACAGTTGTCACGTATGACTTGATTACATATGGAAAATGCTGGACATAAATGGGAGCTCTTTGACATGCAGTGTTTTTGGTGGAGCTACATAATGGGTTTCTGCCCATGCACGGTTCACTGTAAATGGTGTAAAGATTCCCCTAGGAGCCTCTAGGGCCAGAGTTGAAAATGCCACAGTCATTCGTCACCAATGGAAGTTCACTTTACAAGCCAGTGGAATGAGAGCATCTTGGCCGACTGCAGAATCAGGCTGGG
This sequence comes from Spinibarbus caldwelli, assembly GCA_039654775.1. Lineage (NCBI taxonomy): Eukaryota > Metazoa > Chordata > Actinopteri > Cypriniformes > Cyprinidae > Spinibarbus > Spinibarbus caldwelli. The sequence goes on from JBCAMP010000300.1 coordinate 171,675, forward strand.
ACAATAGACTCACACCCTTTAGCTCACCATAGTCCCTCTAGCGCATGTCTCAGATGAACACTCACCAAAAACATCTTCCATGCCAGTGGATGAGGGTAGATTCTCCACCATTGTCCAAATGACCATAAAAATTAGATTTAAAATGCCCACGCTGATACATGCATTTACAATGATTTGTTCTGCATTGGATGTATGTATTTTTATTTCTCTAGCTCAAGAGGGGAGTATGTCATGTGCAAATGAATGACTTCCTCAGAGTGGGGTCATGATGTGAGGGAGTAAGTAATATGAAAGGCCGTCTACTCCCACTTTAAGTGCTGAGAGTTGGGTGGTCTGTCCTTCAGCACTACATTCAGAGGGGGAGACGTACGGCCTGTATCACTTTCAAAGAGTGAAACTCTAAGCCCTGCTGCCTCTTTCTAGCCCTTAGATTTTGACAAAGGCACCTGTTGTTTGACTCTGATGGATTGACTGGTTTGTTTCAAGACTGCTAACAAAAAGATTAGGATATTTTTCCATAAACGCTTGTGATAACAAGGATGGTGGTGCATGCATTGTCATTAGCGTCTTAATAAGCTTGAGATTTACTAGGCCAAGACTAAAGCTGCATTCCTCAGTGTCAATCAATGGATGGTGAACATCACAGAAGAGAAGCTATTTGACACTTGATTTTTTTTAAACTATAATATTACCTTTGTGATTTTCAGTGCTGTCTGCACTCAAGCACAGCATAGTGTTGAATATATAGCAGGATAGGATGGCCTTTTGACAACAACAGTAAATCAAAATGTTAGATAACTTCAACTCATAACTGGACTGATGTATTTTAATACTAAAATTTAAGGGAGATTCAAGAAGGCTTCAAGGATTCAAGAAGGTACCATTCCATATTAAACAATGCCCTGGTGCTATGACTTGATACAGGTATGCATTATACACAGGATACTGTCACACTATTTATTACAATTATGACAGAGTTGGCAGCAATTGTCAAACATATGATACCCTCTACTAGTCCCCAAGACTTTATCCCGGCATGATTCTTGAAACAGGTTTTTAATGCTTTTGGCCCCTGTATTTTGAAGTTAATAAATAATTGCCTGATGACAGGCCTGGTGCCATTGTGCAGCCAGTATTAAAGAGAACAGGTTTGGACCCCACTTATCTATCCAATTTCAGACCAATCTTGAAACTGCCTTTTCTTTCTAAGGTTCTGGAGAAGGTAGTTTTTATTCAAATACAATCATTTTTAGAAAATAATTACATTTTTGAAGTTTCAGCACTGTAGCACAGAATCAGCACTTTTAAGGGTTCAAAATGATATACTATTAAATGCTAATTCTGGAACCTCATTGATCCTAATGTTATTGGACCTGAGTGCGGCCTTCGACACCGTTGATCATAATATTTTGGTTTCTCGGCTGGAAAACCATGTTGGATTTCGTGGGATAGCTCTTAAATGGTCGTATCTAGCAGACAGAATTTTCGCTGTAAAATTGGGCGAATGTATGTCAGAGTCAGCTCCACGAAAGTGTGGAGTCCCTCAAGGCTCTATTCTTGCCCCCTTCTGTTCTCAGTGTACCTTCTCCCTTTAGGAACTATCCATAGGAAACATGGAGTTTCGTTTAATTTTTATGCCGATGATACACAGATTTATCTGCCGCTTCAAAAAGACAATGGTTCTGGTATGAGCTCGCTTTTGAACTGCTTAACTGACATCAAGAACTGGATGGTATTAAACTTTTTTAAAATTTAATGAAAATAAAACTGATATTATGTTTTTTGGTCCAGTCAGCAATCAAACTACTATAAATTCTATTCTTGGCTCTCTGGCTAAGCATAATAAAACAGTGGTGAAAAATCTAGGTGTACTCAGAATTTCAATTTGACAAGCAAATAAATTTGGTTCATATCTCAGAAGAGTCTTTAGTTTTATCAGATTCATAAAAGAAAGATTCAGCTTTACACTTCTCTCTGAAACCAGCCGAGCTCCTGGAGGTGCGCCGTAGGTGGAGCTAAAGAGTCGTGAGCACTTACACACCGATTGCCAACAAAACACAGACATTTGATGCAGTTTTACTTACCGCGACTGGGATCTTTTATCTCTGGGACCGCTCCATCTTTCAGTATCAAACGATGTGCAGCATCGAACTGGGCCTTATTTATAAAATATTCGTCACCTAAATTATGGGAACAAACAGACTAGCGAAACTCTGTTGCTGCCCCGGAAAAACAAACAGTATCCACTCTTCACATAACGCTGGGTTCTTTGGGAAGCTGAACAAGGTTTTCTTTCTCTCACATCCAAAACCACACTTCTTTGGAGACATTCTTTTCGAGCGAGTCCCATGCAGTGGAACCGAATGAAGCACGTTGATGTGTGCACGCTCTTCCAGGAGAAGTGCCCATACAAGGAATTCCGCCCTTTATGACGTCATGAAGGGCCATGACCGAAAAAAAAAAAAAAAAAAAAAAAAAAACTTTCTGAAACTTATGGCTGTGGTACGGTTCAGTACAGTACGGTTTGGTATGCAATTATGTCCGTTTCCATTGTCAGAAGTTGTGAATGGTACCAAAATAGCGAACTTTACCGTACCACTTTTTTGATTGGTTGACAGAGAATCATCACTTGTGTAAGGTTCCACCTGCCAGCCCAAAAAGCGGAATCCAGTGGCCTGGTCGAAGGTTTAATGCATGTTCGGTCTTTTACTTGTACCTCTGAATTTATCTGGATTTAGTTTCAATTTTAGTCTAGCTCCGTGTTCAATCTGACTCCAATTTCAAGTGATCATTAAATTTAGGCAATATTCTTAATTAAAAACTGATCACAGATATTAGTTGTTTATTAATCTGGATATTTGAGTATTCTAGAAATCTCATACTTTCAATTATTCGTTCATTAGCCACCCAGTGTCGCTTAGCAATGCACTCGGCCAACAGTGAACGCACGGCACAAACTCGCCAGTTGATCTTACTCAGAGGATACAGGGTGACTATAATACCTTTAAATAGGCTGCACCCTGCTAGCACATAATAAAAAGTGTATTTTTTCTATAATCATGAAAACTGTAACTTGTTAAGTCAGTGACAGACAGAAATCAGAAGATCCCTAATGATGAGCCACCGCTTCATTCATTGGTACTTCAGTATGACCTGTCCTGGACGCAGATTTGTGGAAACACTAGACTACAACTCTAATCTACTGGAAAAAATTATTTCAGAAGAGATCAAAATAAATCAAATATAACAATTTATTGTTAGTCAGGTAAAGTTGTATCATGCCAATTACATAATGAAACAATTAATTTAGAAAGGATAATGCAATTGTAAATCACATTGTAACAGCGTGGCAACCCTCCTCCTGTACATAGATACTGTGGCTATATGGGAAATAGCCAAGTGACCTACGCAGGAGACAAACAAATTTAACATAGTCACACATGTAACAGTTATTCTGATTTAACACAAGACACATGGTCTAAAATGCATAGCATTAACAACCTTTTACTTAAGTATTTTAAAGAATACTTACAGCAAAGCAATCAGGTTGTTTTAGAGAGTAAACTTAACTAGTCTATGTGCACATGTAGTAGCACAAACAACTATACAGTGTGCTCTATGGGCACAATGTGTTTAACACAATTACATTTTTGAATAAAAACGAAATGTATACCTGACTTCAGGAAGATACATAGTATTTGAAATACCCTCCACACTACGGGCTGATCTGACTACAGAATCACAATGACTGATTTGCAACTTTCCCTTAAATACTACCAGAACAAAAGCAAAGAAATCTTTAAATCAGTTGTTAAAACATAAAAGAACTTCTGTTTTTGGTTCTCGTGCTCCAGAGTCGCACCTGGATGAAAATGGATAAACATTCCCGCAGACCCCTAAAGGGGCAAACATCCCCTCCTCAGCAAAACACAATTCTACAAAAGTTTTCAATATTTCTCATAATTCAAGTGACTACTGTGAAATTGAGACCAATTTACCAATCACACAGAGACCTTTAAAATGATACCAAACATGAAAGGGAAAAAACAACATTCACAAGATATAACACTTGTGGCATATGGATATTCTTGCTTTTGGGGAAGAAGAGTGAGAGGCAGAGAGTGCAGGGGGGAGAAGGGGGTTGTAAATGAACAAAGAGATAAGTTTGGTCAGGGTGGTGTTGTTTGCTTTCTTTGGAGATCGTTATTTAGACCTGGTGCAAGAGTTCGTCGGCGCCGCTGCTCCTCTGCTGCTCGAGCAGTTTGCCAGAGCCGCTTTGTGGCATTATGTTTTGTTTCGCATCCATTCACTAGCGCTGACCACACTTAATTTTGTGCATTCATTCACTTGCATTTCGTACTGATTGATATTACTGATACTGACTTTTGTGATTATTTTTTGTTAATTTTGTTGTAATAAATATTGTTTGAAGTTATTCCGCCGTCTCGTCTCCCTTTATGTTACATCCCTGAGCCAGGTGTAACAATTTATTTACTTATTCATTTATTTAACATTTTCCTGTTTCTTGAGAATAGGCCAATAACTCACGTTCTGATTCACAGTCTTAAGAAAAATAAACACCAGTACCCAGCACTGGTGTATTTTCACACACTTACAGTAAATACTGTAAATGTAAATAAAGTGAATTTTTAAAATCTCATGAAACTCTGTTAAGCTGCTTTAAAACAACGTGTATTGTGAAAAGTGCTATACAGATTAATTGACTTAACTTGACCCAGTAGCAGACAGAACACAATAGGATAAGGCACTTAAAGGGGTCATATGATGATGCTAAAAATAACATTATTTTGTGTATTTGATGTAATGCAATGTGTTTACGCGGTTTAAGGTTCAAAAATCATTCATTCATTCATTCATTCACTCACTCACTATTTTCCATACATTACTATTGCTCCTCTCTGCCCCGCCTTTCTGAAACACGTTGATTTTTACAAATTTCATCATTCTGAAAATCGTGGTGTGCTCTGATTGGCCAGCTATCCAGTGCGTTGTGATTGGCCAAATACCTCAAGCGAGTGACGGAATTGTTACTCCCCTTACCATATTTGGAAACACATAGCATCTCCACGACATTGAGGCGGTGGCAACAATACTACAGCGAGAATAAAAGTTACGCCTTCTTTTTTTTTGCATAAACATTTGGGTGGTGTCATGCAAATCTTCCCACACAGTAATGTAGTTATGTGGGGGCGTGTTTGAATGAGATGTTTTAGGAAGGCATGGATGAGTCTAAACCTTTACAAAGAATATCTCTTTGGGTTTGAGACTTTAGTCTTTACAACTTTACGGACCCATTTAAAGTTGTAATATCAATGTCAGATTTACCTTCCCCTTAATCTAATGTCAAAAATAAATAAATAAATAAAAATAAACCACCAAAAATGCACCAGACCTCTTGACTGCCAAAGGTCTAGCTTCCAAGACTAACTAGATTGTCACTTTCAAAAGCATCTCTGAGTCTGTCCTAAAGATGTCCAGTAAATCTGATTTTACATCAACGAAACAGACACAATAGACAAATAGAAAGGAAAGATGACACCTGATATGATAAATTCAGTTTTCATTGGGGTCATCTGACATCAAGGGCACTGAGTTATGTAATAGTTCTCCCTCACACTCCTGCTATAAAACACTGCACAATTAAGAGTGACTATCCCAGCCGAGGATAGACAGGATTCTCTTTTGGCTCTGTTCGTCCAGTAACTGAGGGTAACATGATCGGCCGCAGCCTCCCCTCACTACGGATGATTTGAAAATAACAGAGAATGGCCTTTGTTTAACTGCCAAAGTGATTTATAGAATCCTGGAGAAAATTTCATTCCCATGTTTGAGGTGATGTTTATAAAACTCAGATAAAGATGCAATTAGAGATAAGATGCTTCTAGTGAACCAGGGAACTGCAAGGAATGTTGCCTCAGTTTTCTCGGACACACGTTAAATACAGTATGCTCTCACAAAATGCAAAAACTATATGTTTTAGTATTTTTACTCATTTTTGTCAGTCTGACTGAATACAATCTGATTTTACACTCTGAAAGTTCTGTTTGCAGTATATGAAGTTGCAATCCAATTCACACTTTCACTTATATGTGCATTACATGTATTCTGAACAATGCACTGTTTCTGTGTTCAGAGCTGGAGAAAGCAACCACGATAATGTCATCAGAGTTACAGCGAGTATAATTGTCTCTTTTGCCTTGAAGATATATCTAAAAGAATGCTGATTTGTAAGTCAGAAGAGCTTTTGGGAAAATATATTTAGTCTCATCCACTGCCAGTTTATAAAACCTGAGATGTAAATAAACATATGCACATATATGTGATGTAATTTTTGAATCCCATTGAGAAAATAGTTATATTGAAGCAGTTACATTCTTACTTTTTTCAGTCTGATTGAGCACAGATGAGACTTTTAATTTCACAGTTGAGACATTGATTTCTCTTCAGCACGATCCAGTGTTATTACAAGTTCAAACATGCATTAGCGTTGCATATTTGCGCTTTCATTTTTCATTATGTCAGATTGCGTGTGAGATAAAATATGTGGAGATTTCCACATCAAAAATGTGCTCTCTTTCCGGTGTTGACTGTTGAAACATCACATGATGTCTGTTGACTGTAGAGTTAGTCTATTTTTAAACCAAAAAACATGCAGCGATTAATCAACTATGATGAAAGGTTAATTTTCCATAATTTGCCAAGCAATGATGTGTTTTATAATTAATATTCCATTTGTTTTTTGTCTGGTTTATTATTGCATGAATGCAGCATATTCCAGTCTGCTGTCTATTAATATCTTTTTCCATGTGCCTAAGGAGCGCTCATCAGTGTTTATATGCCAGCAGCAAGCTTTCATGTGGCCATACCAGCAGTTTTTAAATGTTGTCGTCTATTATATGACTCATGTTCAGTTGAACTAGCCCCCTCCCCCTTTTTTTGTGGAGCCGTTGTCATTTTTCCACCTGTTAGCATTTTTTTCTTCATCTGTTCATTCCATTTCATTTTGTTCTGAGAAACTCAGACCTGTTTTTAGAAGATGTTGGAATGGGGATCTGGTAAAGTTCACCTCACTCCATGTCTATGCAGGGCAAGTGGAAACCTTCAGTGTCTAGTTTTGCTGGCATATTTGATCCGCAACAATTTGTCAGACTCCCATGCCACAGGAAAGTGCAACACAAATAAGAAAACACAAAGCAGGATTCTCTACTGCTCTTCACCCTTCCTAAGTTCACCGGCTCGGCCAAAAAAGTGTTGAAAATCATCCACTCCTGCTGCTCATAGCTGCGGCTTCACAGCTGTTTCAGAAAGGTGCTATAAATTAATAGGCCTGCGTTACAAAGTACACAATGGGAGCTGCCAGCCACCCCTGCGAGAACGCCAACAGCCAGCTCTAACTCTCGCTTGTCAAAGCTCACTGACCTGATGGATGAAAAGGAGGAATGTTTATCATGGCCACACATGTAGTAGGAGTAGTAGGAGTGTGCTCTTGTCAGCTTGCGAGTTTTGCACTGAAGTTATTAATGATGTCCGTATCTCCACTGAAAGAGCAGCAGATTTAGTGCACTGCAGACGGTCACCACTAAACATCAGCCAAGCATGGCAGTGGCTCTCCAGGAGCACTGTGCTGTAAGTGCCTCTCACAGTGTGCTTGGTACAGTCATTTATATCAACCTCAGATTTATCACTTTCAGTTTCTTTCTGATATTTAATAGCTGGGTTTAGGATTAATGACAAGACATTTCTCCTGGTCCATATCTAATATTTGGTCACAGTTTGACGACCAGTTACTATAAACTCACTATTACTGTGACGTTTCCCCTCAATAAACTCCTAATTTTCTGCTTATTAATAGTTAGGTAGTTGTTAAGCTTAGGTATAGGGAATGGTTAAGGGATCTAGAATATGGTCATGCAGAACAAGATTAATGATTAATAAGTTAAAATTCCTGTGATTAATAAGTATTAATAAACAGCCTATGC
>JBCAMP010000301.1:0-32500 GCA_039654775.1 Spinibarbus caldwelli
AAACTTTGTGATTGGTCAATCCTATTTGATAATGTAATATTGTTTAATTACTCATTTAAATTAGACTTTCATGTCGCAACACGTAAATCTGAGCTACTGAAATGATTCCTAACAAGGTTTCAAGAGAAAAAATAAATAAATAAATAAATAAATAAATAAATAAATAAATAAATAAATTTAAAAAAATAAATCTATCGCTGAGTGCTGAACTTTTATTTTGAAACAGTGTTGCCTGCGTCTTCCGGTAGATCACGGTGTCTGTGTTCACGCGCGCACGGTTTTGAGCGCTAGTCAGAGGCGCGCGAGGATTTCAGAGGCGGTGAGAACTTCTTCAAACTCATTTCATAAGTTTTATCATCGTGTTATGGCATACATGAAGACTCGTGTTTGTTCTGATGTTCAGTAGCTGTGTAAAACACGTTATGGGTGTGAAAAAAAATACAGGAAATACTTGTCATTGGGCGCGCGCAGCAACTCCATATCACATCTGATAACGAGCGACAGAACGCGACGCCTCGAAACTACAGACTTATTATTATTATATGACAAGTGCGTTCAAAGTGATTGATTTACATTGTGAAAGCGTCCTTACACGTACTAACTTACAGTAGTGAAACTAAAATCAATAGTACGCGTAATGATGATAAAAACAGTAATTACAGTGTACAGTAAACTATTAATTACATGAATATTTGTGTTGTTAATGTAAGAGTCGTGCTTTAGCGTCGTGTGTGGTGTTTGGACAGTCTCTGCTAATAGCAGCTAAGCAATGTCTCAAACTCAAAGAGCTGTTTCCAGAGTTAACGAAGTGTTAAATTCCCTAACATTAACACTTTGTTAATAACGTGTGCTGTTGTGTTCATTAAAGTACTTAAATATGAATAGAAGACTAGTTAGCGAACTTCTTAAGTGTTTGATAGCTAATCTAGCGGCTAGCATTAGCAGCTTCCGCAATAACAGTCTGTCAGAGAGACTGTGACACTTGACTCACCTGAGTCTGATCAATCTGATAAAGCTGTTTCTGATTCCTGTCGCTGTAAACTCCCCCAGTGTGAAAGAATCATGGGAGGAATGAAATGGGACGGACAACAGTCCTAAATTATATATATTTTTTATTTCATCAAGATCCTTTGGGGTTAGTTCCAAATTATGATAGCAGCATCAGTGGTTTCTTTTTACTGTGATTTGAAACACAAGGTCAGTTTGATTTTCTTAATGTAAACATTTAATTCTATTCATTCTTCATAATAAAGCACAAATGCAGTTAGAACTCTTTCAACAAGTCTCCCTTGTTTCTGCAAGGAAATACTATACTTATTCAGTTTATTGTTCATATTGTTCGTAAGATAATTAAAAAGCTTTCAGAACATTTATGTTAATCTTCTTAACCGTCATGTTGTTTTCTGGTCATTTTGATCCAGAGAGGATTTTCTTTTTCCTGAAATTGCTGGTTAATATTTATCACATTAGACTAAAACATACTGACACATACTTTGCTCACAGAGGGTAATAACAGCTTCCCAACATGTAAATAAGGTTTGAATTTTTTCATATTTTGTTACACTTGTGGTGTTCCCAGTCAAAAAATGACGAGCCTACAAAAAATTGCTTATAAATCTCTCAATATGCTGTATTATCATGTAGTGTTGTCAAACGATTAATCGCGATTAATCGCATCCAAAATAAAAGTTTTTGTTTACATAATATATGTGTGTACTGTGTATATTTATTATGTATATATAAAAGCACACACATACAGTATATATTTTAAAAATATTTACATGTATGTTTATATTCATATAATTTATATTATATATAAAAATATATAATTATAAAAAATATTTAATATATAAACATTATATATTTTTCTTAAATATATACATGCATGTGTTTGTATTTATATATGTATAATAAATATACACAGTACACACATATTATGTAAGCAAAAACTTTTATTTTGGATGCGATTAATCGCGATTAATTGTTTGACACCACTATTATCATGGAATACTGGATTCAATCTTTTTGCCTACTCGTTTTCTTTCAATTAGCACAGGTTTTGTATTTATTTTTGGAACTGATTGATTGTAGGCCTCACTGATCTGATTTTATGCTCCTCAGTTTTTTTTTTTTTTTTTTTAGGTGAATAAGCTTAAATTAACTTTTGTCATTTAAAAATGGAGGTGCTAAAACGCAGATAAACGAGGCCTGTGATCAAACAGGTCCAGAAAGAAACACTAAACCAGTGCTAATGAATGCAGTGCCACTGCATTCATAAACTCAACAGAATCATGTGTGATTGGTTATAACGCACAACACTGTAAACACAGAAAAAGAAATATAATGGAACAAATAAGCCCTAATATTAATTAGATGGTATTACTAGCCTGATAATAATAATAATAATAATAATAATAATAATAATAATAATAACAATTGTCTTGCTATCATCAAAGGCATCAGCCACAGGCGATATCTCTGACTATAATGGTTACACGATACTATCGTGGATAGGGATGGGTACCGAGAACCAGTAATTTTTGGACCGGTACGTAATTGGGTCAATACCGGACTACCGATAAGCTTCAGGGCAAACGATACTGTTATCGATACTTGCGTTGTTTTATCTCCGTATACTTCAATGTTAATGACAAATTAGAAGCTGCTGCTTGTCATTTTCCTTCACTGAATGATGTGGCTGTCGTTTGATTGACGTGCGTGTAATATACAAACAATCAATCAGTCATCGCGGCAAGAGTGAAAGGTTCAAAAGTGTGGGCTCACGTTACAAAACGAAGCAACACCAGCGTCAGATACAATATATGCAGTAGTGTAATAGTGAATAAAGGAGGCAACACCAGTAATATAATGAACATTTACTAACATCTACCTCAAGCAATGCACTGTATTTACTGTGTCTCCCGGCTCTAGCTCCAACTGCAACTCACGAGACACATTCACATCAAATGTTGATTCAGCGGTAGAGTTACACTCACGAGACACTGCACTTATACGCAATCACAAAAGTACATTATTTGCATGTGCTTTAAAGCCTTGCCAGTTAAACATTTAATTGGCGTGCTGTTCTGGTGTGCGCTTATTCAGAGCGCGTACACCTGAAGCGTGCGTACACTAAAAGGCCGGTCAAACAGCACCTGATTACGTTAAGTTATCTTAGTTATCGTCTGATTGTGCTAATATTGTCAAAAACACACAAGGTTTGCATATAAAAACAGTTAGTTGTGTCTGAAGTGAAAGTAAACAGTTGAGAGAGAGAAACAGATGTGTGCAGGTCTTAAAGGGACAGAACTAAACATGCTGCCGATTGTCATTAAAGGGGATAGTTCACCGAAAAATTTAAACTCTGTCATTATTTACTCTGTCATGTTGTACCAAACCTGTATTCACTTCTTTCTTGTGCTGAACACAAAAGAAGATATTTTTGAAGAATGTGGGTAACCAAACAGTTGCTGGAAAAAAAAAAAAATAAGGAAGTCACTGGGGACCAGCTACTGTTTGGTTTCCCACATTCTTCAAAATAACTTTTATGTTCAACATAATAAACTCATTCAGGTATAAAACAACTTCAGAGTGAGTAAATGTTGACAATTTTAATTTTTGGGAGAACTATTATATTGAACTATTGAACTATTTTATTCAATGTTAATAAAATAAAACACAAAGAGAAAAATAGTTCACTGCTCTTGACTGAAGAACTTTAATACAGTTGCTAAATTTCAGCAGTAATAAAATAACTTGAAATTTTCAACAACTTTTTACATCTTATGTCTTACATCTTATAAGCAGTATCGGTATCAGTATCGATAAAATGTAAACGATACCCATCCCTAATCGTGGATAGTAGACAACCGTTTCATCATAACAATAACTGTAGTAACTCAAACGATGGATTTACACTTGTGTTCAATAGGGCTGCAATGATTAGTCGACATTATCGAAAACGTTGACAATAAAAAAAATTAACGACAAATATTTTTGTTGTCGAGTAGTCGTTTGATCTCATATGACCTAATGTAAGAGCCTGCAATAATGCAGTTTGACCAGTGCGGCGCTGTAGCGCAAGACTGTAATTGATCCCTCCTGGATGCAATTCAAGAGAAGAACACACAGTGCTTCAGAGCAAACGCAGCCGAACGAACCTGAAGCTTCTGAGCGGCGTTTGGATGAATATGTAAATATATGCTGCATGCTTTCCTCTCAATAACGAAATAAACACAACAGAAACTGACTGCGGTGTGAAAGCAGCAGTTAAAAACGCATCTTGATTACAGCAATGTGGATGTTTGCACGAGCTCTGCAGTAAAGTCCAGTCACGTTTATTTATATAGTACTTTATGCAGTAGATAACCTTAAATCAAGCAGCTTTACAGTATTAAACATGAAAAACTAGGGCTGAAACGATTAGTCGACATTATCGACAACGCCGACAATAAAAAAAATTGTCGACAAATATTTCTGTTGTCGAGTAGTATTTTGATCCCATATGACCTAATGTAAGAGCCTACAATAATGCGGTTGGACCAGTGTGGCGCTGTAGAGCAAAGACTAATTCTGATGCAGTTCAAGAGAAGAAGAGACACAGCACTTTAGTGCACAGCGTATTCTTCAATAAACAACAAACAAAACAACAGTTTAAACAACAAAAACTGACAGCGGTGAGAAAGTGATGTTTGCATGAGCTCTTCAGTTCGGTACTTTAGTAAAGCAGTCACATCACGTTTATTTATATAGTACTTTATGCAAGAGAGAGCCTTAAATCAAGCAGTTTAGTTCTTAGTGTCGCTTTCAATTATAAATAATAATAAAGCAGCTCTCCAGTTTGGAGCTTGCTAATGATAAAATCTTTTTATTAGTTGGGGAAGTGAATTAATTAAAGTGATAGTTTGGTTTGCAGAGATCAAAGCTTGATCTAGCTCAGGACTGTTTTGATTATCATAACTCTATAAGGTATTTGAAGAGAGATATATGTTGTGAATAAAATAGTTTATCAAAAAAATAAAGCATCTTATCACTTAAGTTTATTTTGTTTTTTATCCATATGACTTACAAAATGAGATGTTAGGCAGAATGTGTCATTCAGTTATTTTTTCATATAGCTAATTAAATGGTGATTAAGAGAGTTTCTCTGTCTGTCATCTCATTTTGCGTACCAAATATATCTATTTATATAAATTAATTGGTAATGCTTTTACAGTAAGGTGTTATAATGTTTTATCTAACATGAATGAACAATACATTTATTACACTTTTAATCTTTGTTAGTTATTTAATAAATACAGTCGTTCATTGTTAGTTCATATTAATTCACAGTGCATTAACTAATGTAAACAAACACAACTTGTGATTTTAATAATGCATTAGTAAATGCTGAAATTAACATTAACTAAGATTAATAAATGCTGTAGAACTATAGTTCATTATTAGATCATGTTAACTAATGTAGTCAACTAATGTTAACTAATGAAACTTTATTTTAAAGTGTTACCAATTTATTGTGTAACAATTTTTATTAATTACATTTATGACCCTGGAGCACAAAAGCAGTCATAAGTAGCATAGGTATATTTGTAGCAATAGCCAGCAATACTGTATGGGTCAAAATTATCCATTTTTCTTTTATGCCAAAAATCATTAGGATATTAAGTAAATATCATGTTCCATTGAAGCTTAATTTTTGATTAGTAATAAGCATTGCTAAGAACTTCATTTGGACAACTTTAAAGGTGATTTTCTCAATATTTTGACTTTTTATGCACCCTCAAATTCCAGATTTTCAAATAGTTGTATCTCGGCCAAATATTGTCCCGTCCTAACAAACCATACATCAATGGAATGCTTATTTATTCAGCCTTTCAGATGATGTATAAACCTCAATTTCAAGAAATTGACCCTTATGAGTGATTTTGTGGTCTGGGGTCACATATGAGGCTTATTCTCCTGCTCTTGGCCACAGGTGCCGCTGCCCGTGAGGACGCAGAATGCAGACCATTAAGTGTGTGGTGGTGGGCGACGGGGCGGTGGGCAAGACGTGCCTCCTCATCTCCTACACCACCAACGCCTTTCCCGAGGAGTACATCCCCACCGTGTTCGACAACTACAGTGCTCAGATGAGCGTGGACGGCCGAACGGTCAGCCTCAACCTGTGGGACACGGCGGGCCAGGAGGAGTACGACCGGCTGCGCACGCTCTCCTACCCGCAGACCAACGTCTTCATCATCTGCTTCTCCATCGGCAGCCCTTCGTCCTTCGCCAACGTGCGGCACAAGTGGCACCCCGAGGTGTCTCACCACTGCCCCAGCGTGCCCATCCTGCTGGTGGGCACCAAGCGGGACCTGCGCTCGGACGCGGAGACGCTGAAGAAGCTGAAGGAGCAGGGCCTGGCGCCCACCTCTCACCAGCAGGGCGGCGCTCTGGCCAAGCAGATCGGAGCGGTGAAATACCTGGAGTGCTCTGCGCTGCTGCAGGAGGGAGTGCGGGAGGTGTTCATGGAGGCCGTGCGCGCCGTGCTCTACCCCGTTACCAAAAAGAACGCCAAGAAGTGTGTGCTCTTATAGTCAGCCGTGACGGAGATGAACTCGTAAAAACAAGCTGCGCAGGGGGCCCCGTTCTCTTCTCACGCTCACGCTCTCGCTCTTTCTCGCTTGACTTCTTTGTGTCTCATTGCCTTGTAAATCAGTCTGTTGAAGTTGCTTGCCTGTTTTTTTTTTGTTGTTGTTGATTAATAACAGTTTGTTGCCAGTAGAGGTGTGACGATAAATCAATTCATGGATCGATTTTCCAAATGCATCGCGATTCTCTCTTGAATTGATTCTTATTCTTAGTTTTGAACAGCAGATGGCACTGTGTGCTTCAGAAACGTGAGCATTTGAGTGTGTGGTTAAAAACTAGCCTAGAGCGCCATCTGCTGTTAAAAACTAAGCTCTAAATCGATTCCTGAAATTCATGGGTTAATTCCGCGATTTTCCAAATACATCACGATTCTCTCTTGAATTGATTCTGATTCTTAGTTTTGAACAGCAGATAGCACTGTGTGCTTCAGAAACGTGAGCATTTGAGTGTGCGGTTAAAAACTAGCCTAGTGCGTCATCTGCTGTTAAAAACTCAGCTCAGAATAGATTCCTTAAATTCGTGGAACGATTCTGCATTTTTTGTTAAAATTTTGAATGGATTCTGAGCTTAGTTTTGAACAGCAGATGGCACTGCGTGCTTTAGAAACAGTTGTACTCTGCTTGTTTCCAAATCCTTACACACACACCACTTGAACCTAACATAATCATTCATAAAGTTCTTAAAGGTTGAAGCGAATTACAAGAGTGTTCCCAGTGGGCTGTGTTTACATTAATCTCACGTCATCAAAGCATAAAAGCTGAGGTGCAAGTACATTTAACCACTTACATGACTCAACTGAACGCTCTTTGTGAGCATTTGAGTGTGCCTTTAAAAACTATCCTAGAGCGCCATCTGCTGTTAAAAACTAAGCTCAGAATCGGTTCCTGACAATCGCGATGCATTCGTAAATTCGCGGAATCAATCCATGAATCGATTTATCGTCGCACCCCTAGTTGCCAGGTCCACTCGATGAACGATACATTAGATTAGCGAAGGTCCGCGTCTGTCATGAGCGTGTAGAGCTTTCTACTGCCTTTAGATAAATGTGCAATATAATGAAGACTGAATGAGGTCCAAACATCAGACTTACGTTTATAGATATCCCAGCCAAATCTCTGATGTGCCTTCAGAATGATTTTTTAATACGAGTATTGTGTTTTATCCGTAGCTGTTCAGCAATATTTCCATAGGTTGTGTAAAATGGATTGTTTGTGTTGCGCTGTGTGAATTTCATGCAGAAAGCTGCAGGATATATTTCACTCCAAAACCAAAAGAAAAAATATACTTTCCATAAAGAAGTTAAATCTTTTTAAGGTGCATAAAGAGATTTTAATGCAAAAAAGCCTCTCTTTTTTTCCCCCCAAAGAAAGTCACTTCTCCGGAAACAATGACTGATTTTTTATTTTATTTTTTTTATTTTTTTTTATATATATACATTTAGTACTACAAATACTGTAATGCTGTACATTTCCAGTTATATTTTCACAAATGCAAAACGTCTTAATGGTCCAAAACCAAAACTAGATATTTTTAATGCTAAATATATTTCCTTAGTTGTGATTTTGGGGTTAAATGTGACCCTGAAGTTTTGTTTGATTAACCCATCATCCTGAGAATCGTGCCTTATGTGCTTTTTATATAAAGGACTGCATCCCGCTGCTAAACAAGTGTTAGTACTGTTGTTGCAATGGCAGATTTAAGCATTGGCCTGTATTTTCCTCTTCAGAGACGGTCAATCAGGTTACTCTGCAGCCTTACTGTAACTCACCTTTATGAGTGCCTTGCCTTAGAGTTACTCTTATCTGCCGCCGTGTCAGTGTGATTCTCCCTCGTTGTGTAACACTCCATGAGAGTCGCTGCTCATTTAGTGATCGCCAGCGAACGCCTCGCAAACACCAAAACACTGATGAGTCTTTCCAGCCCAAAGGCACGCTAATGCACCGGGTCCAGAGTACAAACCCAGCGAAGATCTCATGTCTCATTTGAAGGCGGTTGTTTGGGTTTATGTTATTGATAACCAACGAGTTTTATTTTTGGTTGTGCATGTTCAGTAAGAGGCCCGATGTTGTCCGTCATGTTACCCAACAACACTGGCCGCTGTATTTCAATACCCTCATCTCATGTACATCAGCATTTAAAGATTCGAGACGGTTTCTAGTGTTGTTGTTGTCATAGAAGTGTCTCTGCATCTCAGCTCAGTGAATATAACGGTCGCTGAGATGTGATGTGATGAGATGTGATGTGATGTGTGTGATTAGCTTTCAGAACTGGAAGTCGTGGTTAAACATTTTGCAAAACTGACATGTGTGGAAACCTGTGACTAGACAGCCAATGTTTTATAACTGAAACGGTCATTTTTTTTTTTTTTTGTAAATTGCCTTGTGTTTTTAACTTCTTGCTTTTTCTGAACTGTCTGCCAAACTTGGCCAAAGAGTGCCTTTGCATACAAAGATGTGTTGTGGAGTAACTGGACTCATACTTGTTAACGTTTGAGTCAGCAATCACAATGTTTCTGTTGTTAAACCAGGACAGTGTCTAATCATTCCTTACTTTTTAAATTCAGTTGCCAAACTGGATGCAAGTGTTGTGCTGTGTAAGGGAAGTGAAATCTGTCCAAACGCTGAAATCACTATTAGGTGTGCTGCTGATGCATGACGAGTGATCGTGAGAGTGAACCGCTTTCTGTTTCATCTTTCAGAGTACTAGTGCGCGCTGTCTGTGTCTATGGTATGTGGTACTATATATATACACTGGGAACTCGGTTTTTGTCAAAATTGCCATTTTATAACCAAAATAAATTGTATAAATGAACTAACCATGAAATTATTTAAAATTATGGTAAATAAATTTTTACACTGTTTCTTTGACTTGTGTGTATTATGATTGGTCTGTTCCTGACACAGACAGAGGGGTTGCATCAGAGAGCAGAGACCGTCGCTGCTGCTAAAGTGCAGCACATGTTCTTCAGATTGTTTCCGCTGCTGCTGCCATGCACAAGCCACAACAAAGAGCAGATAGATATCAAGACGCTGCTAGCTGCTCCAGTGCACACTTCATTTCACAAGAGCTTGTGGCAGGCCCGAGTTGGACACATTGCTTTGTGGTGGCAACCTAAATGCTGCCTGTTTCAGATGTTTTCACACTTCAGCTGCAGAAACAGACATGCTGTGTGTTAGGGCTGCACAATTAATCGAATTTCTAATCACAGTTACAATTATGGATGAAACCATTCAAAAAGGCAATAATCGTTCAAAGTCCACTTATGTTATTCTGAGTGCTTAAGATGTGTTTTTTTTTTTATTTCTACAGGTTATCTTAAGGGTTTTTCCATTGTTTTAATTATAGTTTTAGTTTAACATTATAATATCATGCATATTTTTTGTAATTTAAAGAAGAAACCAATTCAATGAATAGTTGACATTTGAGGCTTAATACTATAGAAAAGCAATAAAAGTTTTTCCGTTTAAATGTTTTCAGCTTGTTTATTTTCATATTAAATTATGACATGCAGTTGCTTCAAACAGTGGTATAAACATTCAATGTAAATTGTGTTAATCGTAATTAATAATCGCAATTACAATTTCAAGCGAATAATCGACAGTTATGATTTTTGCCATAATCCTGCAGCCCTACTGTGTGTGCTTTTTATTCTCATTTGTTTTGGGAAATGCATTCAAGTGATTTAAATTTGGAAAGATTACTTGTTTGGAGACAGTTGCAGTATTTCATAACTCTAATGTGCTGCACTTTATGCAGTTTAGTAACTATTTTAATTTGATGGTTTTCACTAGGTGGCACCAAAGACATCGTGTTTTCAGAATGAAACACTGGCTTACTGTGCAGGATAGACTCATTCATGCAGTTTTCTGTTCAGTTAAAAAATATATAAATGTAAATATTCTCTTGAGCCAGTGTTTCTGTGACTCGAGCTGTTTCAGCGAGAAGCACTACTGGACAGAATAAATCAACCAAGTGTTTCTAGAATGTTCACATTTGAAAAACTAGTATTTTTAATAGGTTTTCCCTAGTAAAAAGTAATATATTTAAAATACATTTATTTCATGCTAAGTATTGTTCAAATCATATTTACTAACATATCGCTCAAGACTTACTGATATAGAAATTATAATTAACTTTCTAATATTAAGCCGAAAATGTCTTTTAATGTCGCTATACATGAGGATTGTATGATCTTTGAATAATAAAGCTCTTTAAATGAAAGATATTTAAAGTGTACCTGAAGTACACTTGCAATAGTTCCACTTTAGCACAATCAAATATACTTCAGTAAATCTTTAGTTGGATTTCAGAACAATTAAAGTGCATTAAGTACAAAGTTAGTTAGCAGACTTGAAGTATACCAGTTTAGTACACTAAGAACAATTGCAGGGTATTAAGCACATAAATATGTAAATGTATTTATAGTATACTTAGCATGAAATAAATGTATTTCAAATACATTTTAGTATATTTAGTTTTCACTAGGGTTATTTTTTATTAAAAATGTAAAATGTACATTCATATTTTCCTTCCCTTGAATACACAATAACACAGATATTAATTATTATTTAACAGATGTTTTTTTTTTTTTTTTTTTTTTTTTTATCATGACCTGCTGACTGTACCATGAAGCTTTTACAAACCATGACACTGATCATCAGCTTTCTGTCAGCTCAAGCTTTGATCCTGAGTTTATGAATTACTGTGCGGCGTGTGCGCATGAAAGTGTGACATCAGTAATCAACAGCCAATCACATGCCGAGAAACAGGTCAACCTTCAGTTTGAAATCAGAGACACTGGGGGAGTGGCTTTATTGCCTTAGAGATGTTTGCTCACAGTTGTTTGATTTTGAGATCTCTTTCCCAGAACAAGAGTAACTGTGCAGAGTAACTAAACCCAGCATCAGTGCAAACTAATCTAAAACCGACCTGACTAGCAGCTAAACCGGCTTCATGGTACAGGCCACACAACTAACCCTGCCATGTTATGAAAAGGTCCATTCTTTTTTAGAAGTGTCTGGGGTGTCCCTTCTGTGATGTAATTTCCTGATTCAATGAATTTACAAATTTTTTTTCAGGTAAGTGGTTGCAAACAGTTAATTTAAGCTACATTAAAAAAAAAAAATGTTGAAAGTCAACTAAATTTTATTTTATTTTATTTAAATGTAACTAAAATAAATTGATTGCAACCACTTACCTTAAAAAATTTAGTAAATTCAATGAATATTTTTTTTCAGTGCATACATAGCAAATGTGTATTATTTTTCAACAAATAATAAAGCTAAACATTCTTTTATTTCACCCTTTGTGTGATCACATAATGCTTATATATATATATATATATATATATATATATATATATATATATATGGGTGATTCTATAATTGCGGGTACATTTGGTGTATTTATTACATTTGGTGTCATTATTTTTTTCTGCTTTGTTACAAATGGTTATATTTTTTAGTTATTTTAATAATTTGTTAATCGTTGTTATGAACTGCAAGATGTTACAGTCCATAACAATATAATAATTTATTTAAAAAGTGTCTTAAATAGCTGAAAATCAGTCCGAATTAGTCAGTGTATTTTTTTCATCATGAATCAATTTGTAATCAAAATATTTTATAGTACATTTCTTTTGGTAATATTTTATTCATTTTATTTATAAAAGCCCTAAATAGTCACTTACTTAATTCTACAACATTAAATTATTTAAAAAAAAAAATTTTCTTATAAAAATGTGTCCATAAATCTTGTCAACTCTGTTACCATACCATATTTTCCCTTTAAATTGGTGGAATTATCTCTCACAACTGTGTAAGTTACAGGAAATGATGTCACTTTTCCCTCACTGATAAGATCTGAAGCACTGAAAAATATGTGTGCTCTCTCTGAGAAAATATTTTAATCTAAAAATTTCTTACACCAAGAGTTATTTTGTAGAATGTCAACTCTGTTACCACAATATCAAAAGGAAAACAGAATTTATTACTGATCACACATTGGGTTATTTAAAGGTCTTTTAATCATGTTTTCATTAGTGTCACGTGCTCTTAGCATTTATGCTAGCAAGTGGAGTTTTTGGCAAAAATAAAATGATCAATTCTGTTACCGTCAAACTCTGTTACCAAGGTAGAGTAACAGTGCTGACAATAGTGTAACAGAATTGACAGTCCACTGGATAATTCTGTCAATTATGTTACTTTACCATTTTGTTACGGGTCAACTGTGTTTATGAACTATTTTCACAAAAAATAAATAAAACTGTTGTTTAAAATCTCAAACATTATTGAGATATTGTTGCACCTTTATAATATTTCAACAACATTCCTTTTTTTTTTTTTTTTTTTTTACTTTATATTGTATATAATACATTTTCAGATGAAAAATACTTGCTCCAAGTGGACAGTTCTGTGAAGACATAGGCATTTTTATTTTATTTTTTAATTTTTAAGGTATGCATAGATGAAATATTATCTCAGTTTTGAGTGTTGGAATGTAAGGACCGTTTCTCTAATGAAACAAGAAGGATTTTTCTGGTTATGATTTATTGTTATTTCTGCACATTGCCTAATTTGTCCGTAACAGAGTTGACAAATAATACCATAAAGACATCTGTTTTTTCATTAAAAGTAAAAAAGGAAGTAATTTGTGTTTGGCAAGCACTGAATTATTAAAATTTAATATGTTTTCAATAAGGTAGTGGAAAGAATATATGTTAGTGAACAGTTTTTTTTCCTTAACTTTCTGAAATGCCAAATGTATCTCCAATTATAGAATCACCCATATATATATATATATATATATATATATATATATATATATATATATATATATATATGATTGCATGTGGATCTTATAGTGTAAGAAAAGACTAAATTCAACATCCAGGCACTTTCATAGATTGTAGTATTTAAAAAGCCTTTATTAGCAGAGCTACACAGACACACTGCACATCAGCTCAAACAACAGAGAACAGGAAGTGGTTAAACAATTCAAAGACATGCAGCAGTGGTGAAGTGAATGTGAGTGTGTTTCTCTATCTGTGGCTGAAACGCTGGGATAGACTCACTCGTGACCCTACAGAGGACAAGCGGTTCGGAGGATTGAGGGATGAAGCTGAACTCTAAACTCTGACCCTTAACCTTCATTCTTAATGCTGCAATAGACCTCCACTCTTTGGAGTTCAAGTTCAAGCTTGATAATGTGACAGATGCAGGCGTGAGAGAGGATCCTCCTCTAATGAAGAGTGAATGAAGCCCTCAACACAGATCCTTACAGCCAGCTGTGAACACATCGAAACAGTTTTGTTCAGAAGGATGTTCATCATGTTTAAGGCCGCTCATAAGCCAGTCGTCTAATTCTTTGCCTTCGTATTTAAACCAGCTGGACAGACTACAACTCTTCTTCCAGTGTAATGCTGGTGAGACACACCTTGATCAATATCACACCGTCTTCATTCATTACAGGCCCGAGGAGAACTGATCCCAGCCCGAGCCCGCTTTCTCCCGAGGAGTTTTCTTTTTCTCCTCTGTCACTGCTGGAGTTTGGCTTGCTCCGCTGGGGTTTAAAAGAAACGCAGTATTCAGCAATATCACTGCACTGGCACCTTTGGACGAGAACAAACTTGAACTGAATTGAGCTGGATGATGAATTGTCTGCTTTATAGCCGGATCAAACTCATTCATAATTCATGAATTTTGCAACATAGACACATAGTTATTAAACTGAACTGAATAATGACACTGGTGTCTTATACAGCTGAATAAAATCAGAAACTAACACAAACTTGCTGCAGCTGAGGAAATCTGTGGCTCTTTTTTCCTTCATTACAAATGACCAGAACAAACACAGTAACAAACACTGTCATGTTATCTTGTGTTCAGATGCCTGATGTTTGGGAATACATTCGTGTGGGAAGTGATTATACCAAATCATTTTTGATGACAGACTTTGGCTCAGGCATTTAAAATTATTAAAATAACATTTGAGATGGTGTGTGAAGAGATCTGTGCACTGGTTAGTCCAGTTATCCAGTCACATGATCTATTGAGGCAAAGTCACATGACTTTTTTTGATGCACATTGAGGACATACAATGTGTTTCCATCATAGTTTATGTGCATGTCTTCTTATATATACATACATACAGTAGATATAAAAAGTCTACACACCACTGTTAAAATGCAAGGTTTCTGTGATGCAAGAAAAATAAGACCAAGATAAATAATTTCAGAACTTTTTCCACCTATAATGTAAACTATAACCTGTATGACTAAATTAAAAAACAAACTGAAATCTTTTAGGAAAGGTGGAGTAAAAATACAAAACTAAGATAATGTGCTTGCATAAGTGTGCTAATACATTGTTGAAGCAGCTTTTGATTAGATTACACCACTCAGTCTTTTTGGGTACGAGTCTATCAGCATGGCACATCTTAACTTGGCAATATTTGCCCACTCTTCTTTGCAAAAACACTCCAAATCTGTCAGATTGCGAGGGCACCTCCTGTGCACAGCTCTCTTCAGATCACCCACAGATTTTCAATCAGATTCAGGTCTGGGCTCTAGCTGGGCTATTCCAAAACTTCAGTCTTCTTCTGGTGAAGCCATTCTTTTGTTGATTTGGATGTATGCTTTGGGTTGTTGTCGTGCTGAAAGATGAAGTTCCTCTTCATCTTCATCTTTCTAGCAGAAGCCTGAAGGTTTTGTGCCAGTATTGAGTGGTATTTGGAACTGTTCATAATTCCCTCCACCGTGACTAAGGCCCCAGTTCCAGCTGAAGAAAAACAGCCCTAAAGCGTGATGCTGCCTCCAGCATGCTTCACTGTGGGTACGATGTTCCTTTGGTGATGTTTTTGTGCCAAACATACCTTTTAGAATTATGACCAAAAAGTTCAATCTTGGCTTCATCAGACCATAACACATTTTCCCACATGCTTTTGGGAGACTTATAATGTGATTTTGCAAAATTTAGCCGGGTTTGGATGTTTTTCTTGCCACACTACCCCACAGCCCAGACACTTGAAGAATATGGGAGATTGTTGTCACATGTAGTACACAGCCAGTACTAGCCAGACACTCCTGCAGCTCCTTTAATGTTGCTGTAGGCCTCTTGGCAGCCTCCCTGACCAGTTTTCTTCTCATCTTTTCATCAATTTTGGAGGGACGTCCAGTGCTTGGTAATATCACTGTTGCACCATATATTCTTCACTTGATGATGACTGTCTTCACTGTGTTCCATGGTCTATCTAATGCCTTGGAGATTCTTTTGTACCCTTCTCCTGACTGATCCCTTTCAACAGTGAGATCCCTCTGATGCTTTGGAAGCTCTCTGTGGACCATGGCTTTTGCTGTAAGATGCGACTAAGAAAATGTCAGGAAAAGCCTACTAGAACAGCTAAACTTTATTTGGGTTTAATCAGAGGCACTTTAAATGATGGCAGGTGTGTACGGACTCCTATTTAACTTATGCAACCACATTATTTTAGTTTTTTATTTTTACTCCACCTTTCCTAAAAGATTTCAGTTTGTTTTTTAATTTAGTTGTACAGGTTATAGTTTACATTAAAGGTGGAAAAATTTCTGAAATTATTTATCTTGGTCTTATTCTTTTTTACATCACAGAAACCTGCCATTTTAACAGGGGTGTGTAGACTTTTTATATCCACTGTATATATATATATATATATATATATATATATATATATATATATATATATACTGTATATATACTGTATATATATATTTAAATACTACTACTATATATATATATATATATATATATATATATATGTATCCAACTCAGTTGAGGACAAATGTTTTTTTTATGCACATTTTTTAGCATTTATGCACATCTTTGCATTTCCATTCTGCATTTTTTTAAAGTTATATTCCAAGATTTGCATAAAAATAAATACAAACAGAGCTACTGATTCTGTTATGTTGCTGTTTAATCCTGTGAAGCTGCTTTGAAACAATCTCTATGATATAAACCACTATAAAAACAAAGGTGACTCAATGTCCTGAAACACATCCACACCCCTGAGACTTGTGTGTTAAGGCTGGGAGTGATTCCACAATATTTCACCTAAAAAATGTAAATCATTTTTCTCATTAAGATTTTGCAGTTGTTTGTTGTCTGTTTTCCCACAGCAGTCCAAATGGAAGGCTTGAGAGTCATCTGTGAATTGTTGGAGGCTGTGACTGACAGACAGACAGCTGCCCTGACAAATCTGGCTCAGTAAACTCAATAATAAACTCTGATGCAGACCTGCTGGAGTCAACAAAGCTCTCCACACTGCAGTCTGCAGCACAGAAAACTATCAGTGTTACTCTTATAATTAATGTTCCAACAATCCACTCACAATGAGTTGTCTACATGTGTGTAAAACAAACTGGAAGGTTTACAGTGTATTCATAAGGCTTTCTTGCATTGTGTTGCTTGCAGTATGAGTTGTGGCTTTATCTTGAATGCAAACTCAATTTGATCCTCTGCAGTGCAGCTTTGTGTGCATCTGTGAGATTCGACTCGAGAGAGAGACAGTGCAGTTCAGCTTAGCTTATCCATCAAATACAGAGAGTCCCATATTCCCATATGTTATAGGGACCAAATGTCCCCACAAGTACAGCAATACCATTACATTTTGGACTTATGGAGACATTTTTTGGGTCCCCATGAGGAAACAAGCTTTACACAGAATTATATTTTTTGAAAATCTACAGTATAAAAATCATTACACCTATGGAATGAACCCATAAAATATGGAAACTGAGCGAAAAGGCTATGCGGGCTTTTTATGCAGTAAAGTCACGATCTGGTCAATTCAAACTGCCCATTAAAACTTGGATTAAATTATATAACTCAATAATAAAACCAATTCTTTTATATGGATGTGAAATTTGGGGACCAGTACTAAATTTTAAAAATTGGGATAAAACTTCAATAGAAAAACTACAACTAGAAATGATCAAAAACATTTTAGGGGTCCATAGAGGAACGTCCAATGATGCCTGGAGAGCTGAATTAGGCTTCTACCCACAGAAGATTGAGATCCAGAAGAGATGTGTTCAGTTCTGGCATCACCTCCATCAATCTGACCCTGATTCAATCTGATATAAAGCCCTCCTCACCAATGAAACCTCAGCAGAATCTCATCCTCTAAACACACTCGCTCTTCAGCTCGTCCATAAAACCCAGCTCCTCACTGACTACAGCTTCAACCCCAAAACCTTTATTAAACAAACTGACAAAAATCTAAAAAACTCTCATGATGAATCATTAAAAATACACTTTGACCTTCAAAATAAACTCCAGTGCTACTCAACCCTAAACAGAACCACTAAATTTGCCAATTATTTATTGATTAAACCATTTAAAGAAAGACAAATCCTCTCCAAATACAGATTAAGTGACCATGATTTAGAAATAGAGAGAGGAAGACACAGACAAACATGGACAGAGCAAGAGCAGAGGATCTGTGGACACTGTGATCTACAGCAAACACTTTCTGCTGATTTCTCCTAAATATCACAATGAGAGGGAAACATTTCTCCCCAGATTTGAAGCCCTGATCCCATCATTTACTGAACTTAATGATACTGAGAAGATGCCCTTCTTACCTGGAGAAGATGACAATACAGCTGCACTAGCTGCAAAATATGTTTTAACCATTCACAACATTAGATGTTAAACATGATTAACTCTAAACTGACTTTATCTTTTTGTTTATTTTGATGGATTTTATTTATTTGTTATCTTTGTTGTTGTTATAGATATGTTAATGCTTTGGCAACATTGTGTTACACAGTCCTGCTAATAAAGCTTAATTGAATTGAATTGAGAGAGAGAGAGTGTATGTATGTGTGCGTGTGTGTGTGTGTGCGTGCATGTGTGTGTGTGTGTGTGTGTGATTCTGAAACATTTGAACTTTTTTATCCACTAGATGTCAGTGTTACATTCTATTTCAATATTTTGTTTCAACTCTATTTCGTAGTGTGTATTTTACTGGTAGGCTACTTTCTAAACTTAACAATCTGAATATTGTTTAGGAAATTCATGATTGAAGATGTATGATTAACACATTAAGTAATGTAAACAGAAAACAACGCCAAAACATGCAATCAACTGAATAATACTGTTAGTAACAACAATAATTATGCTAATAGTAGATAAATAATGCGATTAACAATAAAACTTATTTATATTTTTTTATTAATGTAAGTTAATATAAAAATAAATACATGGAAATCAACATAGAGGTAGGTTACATAAGTAATTAGCCTTCATTGTTCATAAATCACAAAGCAAACAAAGTTTTATGAAATGCCTCAAAATGTATTGTTCTCTGCACTGATTTGTTTGAGAGACAGTAAAGTATAAGAGATTACAAGTTTACAAGTTTAATGAAGTATGTGCGGATGATTTTTTTTTCATTGCAGAAAAAAGGAACATACAAATAATAACAATACAAAATATAAACAAATAAGAGAGAGAGAGAGAGAGAGAGAGAGAGAGAGAGAAAAGGCATAACTCACATTCAATTTTAACAAATAAGGATATTACAAAGTACTAGGGGGATAAGAGTGTGTCATAGTATTTCACAGACTTTTTGTTTTTTAATAGTCTTATTGAAGAAATATAAAATTCAAAGTCAGAACAAAACGAATTTAACATAGGAGATGAATTAAGAATTTTTTGGTTTATATATGTGAAATTTTGCGTTAACAATCAATTCTAGATCATTATTGCTTGTTTTCATAATACAAGATAACATACTTTAAAGTAAAACAATAATTAACATTTATTAAATTAAATATAAAATCTGCCAAAT
Source organism: Spinibarbus caldwelli (assembly GCA_039654775.1). Taxonomy (NCBI): domain Eukaryota; kingdom Metazoa; phylum Chordata; class Actinopteri; order Cypriniformes; family Cyprinidae; genus Spinibarbus; species Spinibarbus caldwelli. Next base: position 19,462 of record JBCAMP010000301.1, read on the forward strand.
CAATCCAAAACTTGTTTACGACTTTACAGTCAAAAAATAAGTGAGTCAGTATCTCTTTCTCATTATTACAAAACAGCATCTATCAGTAAATCTCGATATTAAAGATTTAGAAGGGTAAATGATATATGGTAGAATTTTGAAGTGTATTTTGTTTTATTTTATTATTAATACAATACTTAAAAGGAATTAACCAAGTTCTTCTCCAGTCAATATTCTCAATTATAGAGCTCCAAAAAAATTTAGGGGTGTGTGCGGCTGATGCGGGGGCGGGGCTAGCGCTGGTGACGTCGCCGCGCAGGGGCGTGGCCGGCTCGCGGGGATATTATGGTCCAAGAGAGAAAGAGCGAGTGGAGCAACAGCGATTTATCATTCACATCTGCTTCTCCGATGGACAGTTTCGTGACAACAGCTGACATTCACTCACAGACGGCATTTTTTCCAGTGCTTGACTTACGGTAGGTTCATGTGAATCGGACGGTGTCTATATGTTTGGGACCGTCGATTATGGACAAATGAAAGGCACATCATCTGAAAACTGGCAGCGTTTGACACTGGCGAGCTTTTCTGAGCCACGTGTGCTAATTTACATTTTATAAAACTCATTGCTGAAGGATTATTATGCTTAAATTGTGTTTTACCACTGTGAACTGGAGACGTATTGTGAGTTCACCGGGATATTACATTACAATATTGATATTTTAAACTCCATTGCAAATTTTAGTTCCTAAGTTGACACTTTTTTTAATCTTTGACCGAGTATTCTGAAACATGGCTTTACCTGACAATGCTATTAGCCTTCCTGTCGAGGAACTGGGCTTTCCGGAAATTATTGAGCTAAACGTCGGGGGTCAGGTGTATATCACCCGCTGCTCGACTTTAACAAGTGTGCCGGACTCGCTCCTCTGGGAGATGTTCAGCCAGAAGAGCACCAAGAGCTTGGCTCGCGACACCAAGGGTCGTTTCTTCGTGGACAGAGACGGATTCCTGTTCCGGTATATTCTGGATTACATGCGAGACCAGCAGCTCGTCCTTCCGGACCATTTCCCGGAGCGAGGACGGCTGCAGCGGGAGGCCGAGTTCTTCAACCTCCCTGAGCTCGTTAAGCTGCTGGCTCCGAAGCTCAGTAAGCAGAACTCTTTAGGTGACGAGGGCTGCCAGAGCGACCCCGAGGAGCCCTCGCCCGGGGCCGACGTCGCCGGGGCCGTTGCATGCTCCAGCTTGGCTTTGGGCGACGGAAAGTGCTCCGGGTTCATCACCATCGGCTATCGAGGGTCCTACACTCTCGGTCGCGACAGCCAAACGGACGCCAAGTTCCGGCGAGTGGCTCGGATTATGGTGTGTGGGAAGACTTCTCTCGCTAAGGAGGTCTTCGGGGAAACGTTGAACGAGAGCCGTGACCCCGATCGCCCGCCTGAGCGCTACACGGCGCGCTATTACCTAAAGTTTACTTTCTTGGAGCAGGCTTTTGACCGGTTAGCCGATGCCGGCTTCCACATGGTGGCTTGCAACTCCACTGGGACTTGCGCCTTCGCTCACGAGCAGACTGACGACAAAATCTGGGCCAGCTACACCGAATACGTATTCTACCGTGAGTGATCCTAAACCCTGCCTCCCAAGCCACCTGCAATAGATGTAGAAGCTTCTAGATCACCGTCCATCAAACCTCCCCACATCAGAGCCCTTACTGCCTCTTCCCCGCTGCGCTCCAGTAACCTTTCTTCCCTGTTGATCTTCCCCTCACCGAGAGACTGCCTTCCCCTTCCTCAGCTTTTGAGAAGCGCGGCGTTGTGTTGTAGTTGATGTGTTTTGTCCAGCTAAAAGTTGGAGATGAACTGCTAAACTAGGCTTGAGCCTTTTGAAAGGGCTTCTCTTGTGTCACTCAAATTGTCAGACAAATTATAAAGCTTTTGAGTTGTTCGTGATGCGAAATAGAGATGTAATTTGGGTTATTATAAATGTATCTAACCCTTTAATGGGGCCAAAGGAGAGGGAATCCACTAGGTTATAAAACCATCTTTATGGATAGATGTGAAAAGATGAAACCATGCAGACTATTTCAATTGGACAAGCTGTTTTACATTGACTATATTAATGTGTCAAACTATTTTTAACTAGCATAGCGTCATAGCAGGTTTTGGATTTATTAATTGCACAGAATGGTATATAATGCCACCTGAAAGTGCGGTGAGCTGTATTGGCTGCGTTATTAAGCTTTCTGTGTTTTATTTGGCTAGAGTCGAAACATTGTGCTCAGAACACTCAAGATTTATTTTTAGGTCCACTTGAGTTGCCAGATCAGCTGAACGATAGCTATACTGAATCTTGTTGTTTATTATGAATCCGATATTTCAGATGCCTGTCATTTTTGTAAGTTATTTTAAATTCTCTCATGTGCTAATATTATTTTTTGTTTATTGAGTTAAATGCTTCATATTTTAATTTATCTTATTTAAATTATAGATACATATTAAAATGAATTATTCAAGTGCATTCAGTAATTAATGTTTGCTTAGGCCTATTTAAGCCATAGCCTGTTATGAACCACCATATATTTTTAATCTTGCAGATGATTTAGAGCTTTAAATTTCAGGTATTTCCATTGTAACCTCAGGCCAGAATTGTCATTAACTGAAACACAGGCACAAAATCTCACAGTGGAATTTAGTTATGAGATGTCATTTGGGATAATACATATCAGCCAGTAATTTATTTTATGTCAATCAGAAATGAACTTAATCCTTTAATCTTAATTTCCTGATAGTGTTTTAAAGGTTATGTTCGGGCATTGTTTAAAGCAAAGTGCTAGCCTCAAAGTGTCTTTATGAAAGCAAGAATAAAAACATAATTATTTATTGAGTATATTGTCCTAAATATAAAACCAAATGTATGTATTCAATGTATTTGTACATTACCAAAAACAGGCCAAAATGATATACAAATATTCCTGTTATATCAATGAAATGAAATCAATCTTAAATGAAAGCAACACTTAATGCTCTATTAAGACAAGCTAGTCTTTCATGTTTGTTTCAGTGCTTCATTCACCAGAGAAATTTCTATATTGAAGACCATTTTTTGCGAGCATAAAAGATTAAGAGTTTTAAATCTTTCTCCCCCAAAGTCTCTTCTCCACTGTTATCACACTGCTTCCCAATTTCTCTATTTCATTTTGCTCTGGCGTTCCCTCTGCGGAGACTTCAAAGCGTGAACACTGGCAAGGCCAGAATGAAAACCAGGACAAACCTATAACCAGCTCAGTCAAAGCAGATTACCCAACCAGCCTTTGTGTTACTGTGTCTAATCTATCTAATTAAGATTGCGCTGGCACACTGAACAGCTCACATTGTACTCCAGTGAGGAACTAGGGAAAAACATATTTAAATATCTTTTCAGCTCAGTAAATATAGAGATGATTCAAACAGACAAACTGAGATCGCTGATACAAGAACTGAAATTATCCAGCTGTCCGAAACATTAACATCTCTTGTTAGCTGATATATGATGAGAGAAAATAAAACAGACAGGTGGATGCAGATGCAGAACAACATCATCTAAATATGATCAACCATCCAAAACACTGCTGCATGGATTTATAGATCCTGGTATTAAATGTAAATAATTTAAAAACAATAAGCCCAAGTTGCATCACAGACAATGTATCAGAGACGTCCTCTCGGAGCACCAACTTTTCACAATCATATCAATTTCCTTTTTAACTTGTAAATATGTTACACTACAGAAGTCAAATGGGTTAGGAATGCCAACTTATTTGAGTGTTTGTAGATGCATATCACAGCAGGTGGGTTTTAAAAAACATCTAAGCTCTGTGCAATAGCTAAATGGTGTAGTGATTTGTGACAGTAAACAGTCGATCCTTCAGTCTGGCCAGCGGGATAATTGTTGCATTGTGTGCTGATGTTATTTATAGGGTCCAGGCACAGCTATTAAGCAGCACTGCAGCCATTCTGCCTCCCTATAAATCCAAAGGCATAATCATAATAGGCACTAAGGGGGATATATCCCCCAATCATAATAGGATTTTTCAATGATTTTTCCATTTGATTTACTGAAATCATTAATATCTACGGTCCAAGGCACACAGCTCTTGATGTGTGGAGGGGGTGATGATGCCTCAATTGATCAGCTTTACTAATTAAAAGAGGCAGTGAGGGAGAGGGACTTGAAACTTATCTGCTGACGTTGAGAAAGTGAGGCAGAACCTCTTTAGCCGCTGAACTGATGACCTGTGCTGTTCTATCATTTCTGTTTTAAATGTGATAATGTCCTGCTTTTCTGGGTTTGCTTCAGAGTATAGATCTGAACATTTCAGAAGAAACTATGTCTCAAACTGAGTTCATTTTGTAAGAATTCATTATGGACACTTGCCATCAAAATTCAGATTCAAAATGATCTAATTTACAAGTCCAGTAATCCTCAAGGAATGTAAAGATTGCTATTACAATATCTGTCATAAATTGGAAACGACAATCCACAGGGACCCTAATGGTGTCAAATAAGAATCCAATAATATCCTACTCAAACTGAAATGCTTATTTTTCAGTGCAACAGAATCTTTATCTATTTGTAGCTGATGATTGGAGGATTCTTGTGCTATTACAAACCTTTGGCTCCATATTATGATAGAAATTGCATTAACATTCCTGTACATTCCCTTCTCTGTTACTGCAAGTCAAAATTGTCTCTTTTGTTTTCAGTTTATGGCACTGTCACACTGGAGATTTCAGTGCAGAATCAGGCTCCTTTGAGCAGAGTTCAGTTAGTAGGGTTGGTGTGAAAGAGTTTTTCCACTAGGAACGAGGAAATTTTGGGGTACAGTTCAGTTGAAGTCTGGTATGGTTCACAGTTGAAATCAATCCTAACTTGATGATGTATACTCTGCATTTTGCAATCTTTGCATGTTCCCAGGTACCAGTTATATAAAACTGTATAATATAATCATAATATAATGCATTCCTCCTGTTGCTTGTCTATAAATAAATTGCTTTCAGAGTACCTCACATTCTTTGGATCTCTTGCATCCATTGATCTGTGCAAATAATTCACAAATCCTTCAATAATACAGTGAACTTAATGTCTTTGCCTTCTGAGATACAGTAGTAAATAGTTACAGCTACATACTCATCATGATATTGCAAAAACACCAGAGTTAACAACCAAATAACATACAATGAAAGAAGACCTGTGGGGGCAGAAGGATGTGGGTGGATTTGAACTCAGGTTCAGACTGAGCAGCTGAACCATTAAAAAAAGCAACAGAAAATAACATTTTAAACAATTTTAGGTGAAACACACACAAGACTGTGAAATGTCTCAGTTATATACATAACCCAAATTCACTGAGTAGAGAATGAGACATATGGTAGTATGGCAGAGCTATAAAGTGTCTTGCTCCATCTTATGGGAACCAGGGTTACATATATAACCGTTCCCTTTTATAGGTTCACGCAGTACATCAGTAGTTGATGCTATGGGAACACTATACCACAGTGCCACACTACAAAGAGATTGCCAGTTTATCTGCTTGTGAACACACATACAGGCTATAAAGGAACATGAACTGACATGTGTTCAGACAGATGAACCGTGGAAACCAGTAGTCAAGTCCATGCCCAGATTATAAAATCATACAAATTTCCTCTCCACACAAATTTCCTCCAAAGATGAACCCTTAGATAATGCTTCTAGAAGTGTGACCCTGAATGCCAAGAGCCAAAATGAACATACATGCCTCATAAACGAGAAATTACATCCTTCAACCAATGCAACATCTTTTGTTTCCAAGCAGCAACACCCCTGTGGTGGCCATCAAAGCAAGCAAACAGCTGACCATATTTATACCACTGGTTTGTGCAGTCAATGTAAATTCATAACTCCTTCAAAGGAAAAAGCAGATGCAGTCTTTCATTCTCTTGCGACTCAAAGGGCGAAGGAGAAACACTACAACCTGAGAGTCAAGTAAAGTGAGAGCGACCTTAGGTAAGTAACCAAGTTTGGTTGCAACAAAACCTTCACCAGACCGGGAGCAGAATCCATATAGGATGGGCTAACCAATCAGGCCTGAAAATCATCAACCCTCAGATTTTTAAGACAAGTGGATTTTGAACGCAGCTTCCAAAAGAAAAAAAATAGCCGAATAATATTTTTTTTTATATTTGATACACTCGCACATCATCAGCTGCTAAATTCATATCTGCGTTCGCTTGCTGCCACTGAGCTAGAGACAGACGTGTTTTGACAGCGCTGCACTTTGTAACCAATCACACACGATTCTGTTGAGCTTATGAATGCAATGGCCAATCAGAGGTGTTCAGATGAGTCATCGCTGAAGTGACAATGTTTTGTTCAGTGAGCATGGTCGCTGACTGAATTCTGCTCTCTGGTGAATTCTCTCATCAGAAACAACAAAGTGCAGATGTGTGTATGATGTAAGATATTCATTTCACAGTGTAAACAGCTTCAGTGATTATAATGGCAGTTTTTGAGAGTGCTTGAACTCTGGAAGTCAATGATAATGTTTTTTGATAATGTAAACACTTTTGCTTTCTGTACAATGAAAGTGTTATAATTAGTAACTTAAATATTTTTTATTAAATTCACGTTAAATACAAAGTCAGTTATATTAAAAAATATTTTATGGCATGACACCCATATCTGGTACTTAAGTAGAAAGACACGTTTTATGCATAGTTACACTAATATTAGGCTATTTGCCCATCACCCGTTATAGATTAACCAACATGATCTAAACAGGTGCAAAATGCATTTACTTGCACATATTTGAGATTCGAGATATTTAATGATATAGTTAACACGTTAGGGAATATTTAGAATAAAAAGGAAAAAAATAAAATTTAAGCCTATATCAGTTATGCTATCGTGGCTGCTGTGTGTCACATGACAAGCATGACGAGCCCCCCTCCTCCCTCACTCGTGCCCCCTCAAAAAATAACGAGTTCATAATGCCCCTGAACAAGACCATCTTATAAATCAGAATTATATATGAGTCTGACTCAAGTGGTTCAATAGGATCGAGGCCCTGTTAAACCTATTAAGATTATAGATTAAAAATACAAAACAAGAAGGAGCAATCATTCCCCGCCACGTACTGTACATCTTAAGAGTAGCTGGGGCCACGTCGGCATAAAAATGTTCCTGAAGATGCCAACAGGGTGGTGACAAAAGACCAGATCTAATCAAAAAGCATTGTTCAAAGGCTGAATCTGTTGTTTCCACATTTCTGGCTGGGGATGCCACCCGATGCCCTGAGCCTGGGAAAGTAGATCTGCTTTGATTGGGATCTCCCATGGAAGGAGTGTCCCAAGGAGGCTACTGTTTGAAAGAAAACTTTGTAAACTAGGTGCATCTCTGATGCTATGGTGGAATTGTTGCACGAAGCACAAGTGAGAAGATTGTACTGTAGTTCAAGACAGCTGATCTGCTGTTGACAGAAACATTAAAGACGATGGGACTGATAGAACAGAATCTACAGGACAGAAAGAGGAAAGGCAAATATGTGTTTGCATTGTGACACAATTGTCCAAAGAGGGTCTGTCTTCCATTTACAGGCCATTTGATCAGGAATGGCCCACTGGACCTGCAGAATGGGAAACATTAGCTGGCAACCTCAGTTCTGTAGTGTAATTACACTACTGAGCGAGCCTGCAGACCCCAGTCTTTCAGAAGGGGGGCCCGACTCTCTCACTTCTCTTCTTCTCCTTTTGAGGACACTGCAGAGAGCTGGAAAGGTAACAGTTCAAAGGCACCACAGTCTCTTGAGCCCATTGTGGAATTAACTGCCGGAAAGCAACTGCTGTTTTGCAGCGTGGAACTTATCAAAGACAGCATTCATAGCATCACCAAAAATCCCAGACTAAGAAACAGGAGCATCCAACAGGAAAGCCTTATCCTTTTCCCTGACATCTGAAAGGTTTAAACACTGATGTGTCACCATTGCCACCAACCCTGCCATGGAGCAGCTGGTCTCATAAACTGTATGTTTGGTTGCATAAAACACCAAATCGCTCATCTGAGCTCTTTGACAGCATCAGTACCGCCACAGTATACAGAGCTGCACCCATTTGACTGGGAGCCACATAGGACTTGCCTATCGAGGCCAAAGTCATCCAAACAGGTTTAGACAGTAGGGTAGGGCAAGACTTTTAAGAAGGAAGTGAAGATGTTGACAAATAGGCTGCAAGCAACTCTTCAGCCACCGACATTTTAGCACAGGGGTGCCCAACCCTGTTCCTGGAGATCTGCCTACCTGCAGAGTTCATTTCGAACCCTGATCAAACACACCTGTCTGTATCTGTCAAGTGCTTTTGAAGATCAGCTTAAACCAGTTCATGACCAGCTTAGGACCAGCACATGACCAGCTAAGAACCAGCTTAAACCAGTTTATGACCAGCTAAGGACCAGCTTAGGACCAGCACATGACCAGCTAAGAACCAGTTCATGACCAGCTAAGGACCATCTTAAACCAACTCATGACCAGCTAAGGACCATCTTAAACCAGCAACCATACTTCAAAACATACCTAACCAGCATATGCTGTTTTTTTTTCGACAGGGTGATCAGGCTTGCAGCTGAACTTTGTGTAACCCCTCTAATTCTACTCACCACGATCGCTCTGATTCGAACCGGTGTTCCTGGCATGGGAGGCGAGCGCTAACAAGGACGACAAGGACCACAGCATCTAGCCTCAGTCTCTAGCGCACCTCTTGAGATCAGGGGAGTGAGGTTTACCCCCACAGCTCATACCAGCTGGCCTCCGATACACTTGCAGGTAGGTAAATCTCCAGGAACTGGATTGGGCACCCCTATTCTAGCATATGTCTGCTCCACCAAGCTAGAAAAGGTCTATCAGGAGATCCTCGGTAAATGGTGAGGCTAATGGGCACTACGACTGGCCAAGAAGCATTAGTCAACTGTGCTTCTAGCTGGGCTGGCTCCTGCCAGTCCAAAAAGCTCTTCGTAAGCCAGAGAGGGAAGCACATTCACTAGGGGTGCTTTTGCATACCTTGGTGGGTGATGCTTGCGGCATCGGCCAATGAACTGCTGTAATTCTACACAGGCTTTTGGGAAGTTTGCCCATAGTTGAATGAACCTATTAAAGGAACTGAAGTGAAGACAGTGTCACGGTTAAAATTGTTTCTATTGCTGAACTAGAAGCAAGCATGCTGGGAATCACCTCAACCATCTGGAGCCTTGAGTCTTTAATCTGCCCTCTAATAGTCAATAATCTCCAGAAATCTCTATCCTCAGTAGCCCGACCCACAGAGATTTATAAGGATGGGTGCTTGCCTCTGACTGAAATGCTGTGCGACTTGTGGAACTTCACAGCTTTATACTGGGCAATCCTGCACTGCAGTGTTACTTGCCAACATGCAGATTGGAAATGCTTACTAAAATTTGGATTTTTAGCTAGGCTACTGTTTATTTTCATTACTCCATTTAGATCAATCCATAACTGTTGCTTACATTCACACACATAGTGTGAGTCAGATTGAGGCTGGCATGTGTGTAATGCGTTAAGAATCTGTCATGGTACAGGCAGCTGTCACTACAGATAAACAAGAGACTCTGGGAGAAAGTTCAAAGAGAATCTAAAGACAAATATTGACACAGTGGGATTAATTACAGCCCACATCTGCATTGTTCAGAAACACTTGAGGGAATGGAGATGACAATTTCACAGATGGAGGAACATGTACAGAAATACAATGATACTTCACCCATGGCAGTTAGTTTTCTGTTTCTTGTTTGATCTCTCTGCACTGTCCTTCAACCCCGAATAGACTTCACAAACACACTGCAGCAACATTGCAATACTTGTTCAAAGCAATAAAACATACATTTTACCCTTAAATATGGATTAATCCAGCAAGTTTATAAGGAAAATATTTACGTTAGTATATTTGAATGAATCTTCCGGTCTTTCAAGTGAATACATTTAACCTTTTTTTGAAAAATGTCAACATTCATTGTATTATACACTTGTGTAAATATAAATAAATATGGGTCTTTGTGAGCTACAATGTTTAATGTTACTCTACTGCAGAACTTGCTGAATCAATACAATCAATGAAGTTTATAAATGATTTTTTAGAGATCATAACAATTGAGCTGTAGGCCTCTATGCATGTTCAGCAATGGGTTCAGCACTGTAAAAAAAGATGTATCTTACTTAGTATTTTTGTCTTGTTTCCAATGAAAATATCTAAAAATTCTTAAATTAAGATGCATTTACTAGATAAGCAAAATTACATAATATAATTTGTCTTGTTTCCAGGCAAAAAAAAACAAAACAAAAAAAAAAAAACACCTAAATTAAGTGCATTTTGCTTAAAATAAGTAAAATTATCTGCCAGTGGGATAAGTAAAATACTCTTGTTTTAAGAATATTTTACTTACCCCACTATCAGATAATTTTACTCATTTTAAGCAAAATGCACTTAATTTAGTTTGTTTTGCCTGGAAACAAGACAAAATTATCTTATGTCATTATGCTTATCTAGTAAATGCATCTTAATTTAAGAATTTTTAGAAATTTTGACTGGAAACAAGACAAAAATACTAAGTAAGATAAGCATTTTTTTTTTTTTTTTGCAGTGAGTGAGGTAAAAGAATATTCCAGGATATTTCAAGAATATTCCTTGGCTTCTATATCGCCATCTGTAGTTAAAACATAAAACTGCATGTCACTGTGGAATAGTTCTTTACACCACCTAGGCCTATTCTTTAGCACTGCACTTCTGCGCAGGTGAATCTGTTGGTTTGAGGAGTCTTCATGGTTGCTGGTGATCACCATCAGTCGGAAAAAAGGTCATATGAATAAGTAAATATCATATCTATCATTGTGGTTTGGATTTTGCCTTGGCACAGGCTTTCTCTTAGAACTGTCCATGATAAATGCTGGCTGACTAGTTCAAATTTTATACAACACTATTTATTCTAGCAAAAACCTATAACTGCTCCTTGGCAGCCACACAAACGGTAAAGTTAGCCTGGAGTTTATTGGGATTTATTGGGTATACACAAACGCTTCACAGCTAAACTTCTTTTTATGGGGGTATTTTTCACCTTTATTCACATGGTACAATATAGAGTGGACATAAAGCGGTGTGATTGCCAAATAAATGGGATTGGAAAGGACCACAAGTAGGGTTACAAAAAGGTGGAACATTTCCAGTAAATTTGGAAAACTTTTCAGGATTTTTTAGAATCTTCCAGGGATTTTTGGAAGGTTTCTGGAAATTTACTGGAAATTTTCCACCTCTTTGCAAGCCTTAAACTCAGGTCACCCAAAATGCGAGCATGCCATGCTGTGCTGAAGCGCTGACCAAGAGGCTATTGGCTTTGACCAAAGCTGTTCATGTTGTGTTTGTTTGTTTGTTTGTTTTTGTCTCACACTGCACTCTATAATGTGTTTCTAGTGGTCTGTGTTGTCTCAAGGCTGGCTGTTTTTTACAGTGGTGACTGTGACTGATGTGTGTTTACGCTCAGCACTTTATGCCACAGCATTTATCCTCAATCTGTGTTTGGAAGCATTGCGGTTTCTTTCATCTAGGGACAGCGTGTCTAGACTTTGTTCCACTGATACCTTTTCTGTTTGGTTCAGAAGATTGCAGATGCATGACTTGGTTGTGTCTATAGAAGAGCTATGTTATATTGTTTGGTTTGCTTTGGTTGTTTAGATATACTTTAATGCTGCATTGTAGTTGACGTCTAGTCATGAAATGGGAACATGGAGGTAACCATGATGAGGCGATCCACTCCATGTAGATTAACAAAAAGAGGTTAATGTAATCTATTTAAAATTCTATCTAATTTTAAAAGCAGTGAATTTTTGCAACTTTGAAAGCTCAGGATTCCAGCTTTCCTTCACTTTTTATTGGGAAAAAATACAACATAAACACATCATGAATACCTAAAGTTTAGTAAATGTGCATTTAGGATAGAAGATCAGCTGCATTATTGTATATTGAACAAATATTGAGATTAGTCAGTTTTAAGTCCAAAGCCATTAAAGTGCCGTCTGGAAGAGATTTGACTACATCATAAAGCCATTATGAGCCGTAACCATAGAGACAATATGCATTTGTGTCTTTGAAAAGCATCTGACAGCCCACTCAAGGCCTGATCACAGGCTCTTAACCAGTACTGGGTGAACATAAGATAACAGATAGACACTGATTGACTGTTTTCTTGTGAGTCAGTAACGTTTACAGCTTGTATGTTGGTAAGTGTTTTGCTCTTGTGTGAGATATGAAATTGCCAGCAATAAACCAACTTGAAAAAAGGTATCTTTAATCATTTGTAACAAATCATTAGAAAAAACTTTTTCACGCCTGTTGAAAAATGTCTACTGACTCTAATAATTAATACAGAAAATAAATTTGACTCATTCCTCAAATTGTTAAAAAAAAAAAAAAACCTTTTATTTTATTATTATTTTTTTTTTTATGTTTACAGTAATGCAGTTAAGCCTATAGGGCAAGGCTGTATACACTGTGAGAGGCATGCTATATTGTCAAAATATAAGGCATTTTTAGGCACATTATGCAACAGAACCCTTCAGCGTGACTATATTCACCATAAGGCACAAGCTTGACATCCTTATTGCTTTTATAAAATGGCTACTACATAATAAAAATGTTTAAATTAGTGCTGTCAAACGATTAATTGCAATTAATCGCATCCAAAATAAAAGTTTTTATTTACTCAATATATGTGTGTGTATATATTTTGAAAATATTTACATGTATTTACATGCACGTATATATTTATATTCATATAATTTATATTATATATAAATATATTTAATATATAAACTGCATATTTTTATTAAATATATGCATGCATGTGTTTTTTTATATATATATATATATATATATATATGTACATACATATATACATAATAAATATACACAGTACACACATATATTATGTGAACAAAAACTTTTATTTTGGACGTCATGATTAATAATTTGACAGCACTAGTGTAAATGTTTTAACA